>JARKHS020031585.1:0-42467 GCA_030143305.2 Amblyomma americanum | reverse complement strand
TCGATGCTCGTGAATCTTGCTAGTTTCGATCTAAAACGATGTATCCCGTTGTTTTGAGCCGGAATACAAGTTTTCGCGCAGTTCTGAGAGAAAAAGTTTACACCTTTCTCTCGTGTACTCTTCGACGACTTGTAAAATCGATGCTCGTGAATCTTGCTAGTTTCGATCTAAAACGATGTATCCCGTTGTTTTGAGCCGGAATACAAGTTTTCGCGCAGTTCTGAGAGAAAAAGTTTACACCTTTCTCTCGTCTACTCTTCGACGACTTGTAAAATCGATGCTCGTGAATCTTGCTAGTTTCGATCTAAAGCGATCTATCCCGTTGTTTTGAGCCGGAATACAAGTTTTCGCGCAGGTTCTGAGAGAAAAAGTTTACACCTTTCTCTCGTGTACTCTTCGACGACTTGTAAAATCGATGCTCGTGAATCTTGCTAGTTTCGATCTAAAACGATGTATCCCGTTGTTTTGAGCCGGAATACAAGTTTTCGCGCAGTTCTGAGAGAAAAAGTTTACACCTTTCTCTCGTCTACTATTCGACGACTTGTAAAATCGATGCTCGTGAATCTTGCTAGTTTCGACCTAAAACGATGTATCCCGTTGTTTTGAGCCGGAATACAAGTTTTCGCGCAGTTCTGAGAGAAAAAGTTTACACCTTTCTCTCGTGTACTCTTCGACGACTTGTAAAATCGATGCTCGTGAATCTTGCTAGTTTCGATCTAAAACGATGTATCCCGTTGTTTTGAGCCGGAATACAAGTTTTCGCGCAGTTCTGAGAGAAAAAGTTTACACCTTTCTCTCGTCTACTCTTCGACGACTTGTAAAATCGATGCTCGTGAATCTTGCTAGTTTCGATCTAAAACGATGTATCCCGTTGTTTTGAGCCGGAATACAAGTTTTCGCGCAGTTCTGAGAGAAAAAGTTTACACCTTTCTCTCGTGTACTCTTCGACGACTTGTAAAATCGATGCTCGTGAATCTTGCTAGTTTCGATCTAAAACGATGTATCCCGTTGTTTTGAGCCGGAATACAAGTTTTCGCGCAGTTCTGAGAGAAAAAGTTTACACCTTTCTCTCGTCTACTCTTCGACGACTTGTAAAATCGATGCTCGTGAATCTTGCTAGTTTCGATCTAAAACGATGTATCCCGTTGTTTTGAGCCGGAATACAAGTTTTCGCGCAGTTCTGAGAGAAAAAGTTTACACCTTTCTCTCGTCTACTCTTCGACGACTTGTAAAATCGATGCTCGTGAATCTTGCTAGTTTCGATCTAAAACGATGTATCCCGTTGTTTTGAGCCGGAATACAAGTTTTCGCGCAGTTCTGAGAGAAAAAGTTTACACCTTTCTCTCGTGTACTCTTCGACGACTTGTAAAATCGATGCTCGTGAATCTTGCTAGTTTCGATCTAAAACGATGTATCCCGTTGTTTTGAGCCGGAATACAAGTTTTCGCGCAGTTCTGAGAGAAAAAGTTTACACCTTTCTCTCGTGTACTCTTCGACGACTTGTAAAATCGATGCTCGTGAATCTTGCTAGTTTCGATCTAAAACGATGAATCCCGTTGTTTTGAGCCGGAATACAAGTTTTCGCGCAGTTCTGAGAGAAAAAGTTTACACCTTTCTCTCGTCTACTCTTCGACGACTTGTAAAATCGATGCTCGTGAATCTTGCTAGTTTCGATCTAAAACGATGTATCCCGTTGTTTTGAGCCGGAATACAAGTTTTCGCGCAGTTCTGAGAGAAAAAGTTTACACCTTTCTCTCGTGTACTCTTCGACGACTTGTAAAATCGATGCTCGTGAATCTTGCTAGTTTCGATCTAAAACGATGTATCCCGTTGTTTTGAGCCGGAATACAAGTTTTCGCGCAGTTCTGAGAGAAAAAGTTTACACCTTTCTCTCGTCTACTATTCGACGACTTGTAAAATCGATGCTCGTGAATCTTGCTAGTTTCGACCTAAAACGATGTATCCCGTTGTTTTGAGCCGGAATACAAGTTTTCGCGCAGTTCTGAGAGAAAAAGTTTACACCTTTCTCTCGTGTACTCTTCGACGACTTGTAAAATCGATGCTCGTGAATCTTGCTAGTTTCGATCTAAAACGATGTATCCCGTTGTTTTGAGCCGGAATACAAGTTTTCGCGCAGTTCTGAGAGAAAAAGTTTACACCTTTCTCTCGTGTACTCTTCGACGACTTGTAAAATCGATGCTCGTGAATCTTGCTAGTTTCGATCTAAAACGATGTATCCCGTTGTTTTGAGCCGGAATACAAGTTTTCGCGCAGTTCTGAGAGAAAAAGTTTACACCTTTCTCTCGTGTACTCTTCGACGACTTGTAAAATCGATGCTCGTGAATCTTGCTAGTTTCGATCTAAAACGATGTATCCCGTTGTTTTGAGCCGGAATACAAGTTTTCGCGCAGTTCTGAGAGAAAAAGTTTACACCTTTCTCTCGTGTACTCTTCGACGACTTGTAAAATCGATGCTCGTGAATCTTGCTAGTTTCGATCTAAAACGATGTATCCCGTTGTTTTGAGCCGGAATACAAGTTTTCGCGCAGTTCTGAGAGAAAAAGTTTACACCTTTCTCTCGTCTACTCTTCGACGACTTGTAAAATCGATGCTCGTGAATCTTGCTAGTTTCGATCTAAAACGATGTATCCCGTTGTTTTGAGCCGGAATACAAGTTTTCGCGCAGTTCTGAGAGAAAAAGTTTACACCTTTCTCTCGTCTACTCTTCGACGACTTGTAAAATCGATGCTCGTGAATCTTGCTAGTTTCGATCTAAAACGATGTATCCCGTTGTTTTGAGCCGGAATACAAGTTTTCGCGCAGTTCTGAGAGAAAAAGTTTACACCTTTCTCTCGTCTACTCTTCGACGACTTGTAAAATCGATGCTCGTGAATCTTGCTAGTTTCGATCTAAAACGATGTATCCCGTTGTTTTGAGCCGGAATACAAGTTTTCGCGCAGTTCTGAGAGAAAAAGTTTACACCTTTCTCTCGTGTACTCTTCGACGACTTGTAAAATCGATGCTCGTGAATCTTGCTAGTTTCGATCTAAAACGATGTATCCCGTTGTTTTGAGCCGGAATACAAGTTTTCGCGCAGTTCTGAGAGAAAAAGTTTACACCTTTCTCTCGTGTACTCTTCGACGACTTGTAAAATCGATGCTCGTGAATCTTGCTAGTTTCGATCTAAAACGATGTATCCCGTTGTTTTGAGCCGGAATACAAGTTTTCGCGCAGTTCTGAGAGAAAAAGTTTACACCTTTCTCTCGTGTACTCTTCGACGACTTGTAAAATCGATGCTCGTGAATCTTGCTAGTTTCGATCTAAAACGATGTATCCCGTTGTTTTGAGCCGGAATACAAGTTTTCGCGCAGTTCTGAGAGAAAAAGTTTACACCTTTCTCTCGTGTACTCTTCGACGACTTGTAAAATCGATGCTCGTGAATCTTGCTAGTTTCGATCTAAAACGATGTATCCCGTTGTTTTGAGCCGGAATACAAGTTTTCGCGCAGTTCTGAGAGAAAAAGTTTACACCTTTCTCTCGTGTACTCTTCGACGACTTGTAAAATCGATGCTCGTGAATCTTGCTAGTTTCGATCTAAAACGATGTATCCCGTTGTTTTGAGCCGGAATACAAGTTTTCGCGCAGTTCTGAGAGAAAAAGTTTACACCTTTCTCTCGTCTACTATTCGACGACTTGTAAAATCGATGCTCGTGAATCTTGCTAGTTTCGACCTAAAACGATGTATCCCGTTGTTTTGAGCCGGAATACAAGTTTTCGCGCAGTTCTGAGAGAAAAAGTTTACACCTTTCTCTCGTGTACTCTTCGACGACTTGTAAAATCGATGCTCGTGAATCTTGCTAGTTTCGATCTAAAACGATGTATCCCGTTGTTTTGAGCCGGAATACAAGTTTTCGCGCAGTTCTGAGAGAAAAAGTTTACACCTTTCTCTCGTCTACTCTTCGACGACTTGTAAAATCGATGCTCGTGAATCTTGCTAGTTTCGATCTAAAACGATGTATCCCGTTGTTTTGAGCCGGAATACAAGTTTTCGCGCAGGTTCTGAGAGAAAAAGTTTACACCTTTCTCTCGTGTACTCTTCGACGACTTGTAAAATCGATGCTCGTGAATCTTGCTAGTTTCGATCTAAAACTATTTATCCCGTTGTTTTGAGCCGGAATACAAGTTTTCGCGCAGTTCTGAGAGAAAAAGTTTACACCTTTTTCTCGTCTACTATTCGACGACTTGTAAAATCGATGCTCGTGAATCTTGCTAGTTTCGACCTAAAACGATGTATCCCGTTGTTTTGAGCCGGAATACAAGTTTTCGCGCAGTTCTGAGAGAAAAAGTTTACACCTTTCTCTCGTGTACTCTTCGACGACTTGTAAAATCGATGCTCGTGAATCTTGCTAGTTTCGATCTAAAACGATGAATCCCGTTGTTTTGAGCCGGAATACAAGTTTTCGCGCAGTTCTGAGAGAAAAAGTTTACACCTTTCTCTCGTCTACTATTCGACGACTTGTAAAATCGATGCTCGTGAATCTTGCTAGTTTCGACCTAAAACGATGTATCCCGTTGTTTTGAGCCGGAATACAAGTTTTCGCGCAGTTCTGAGAGAAAAAGTTTACACCTTTCTCTCGTGTACTCTTCGACGACTTGTAAAATCGATGCTCGTGAATCTTGCTAGTTTCGATCTAAAACGATGTATCCCGTTGTTTTGAGCCGGAATACAAGTTTTCGCGCAGTTCTGAGAGAAAAAGTTTACACCTTTCTCTCGTGTACTCTTCGACGACTTGTAAAATCGATGCTCGTGAATCTTGCTAGTTTCGATCTAAAACGATGTATCCCGTTGTTTTGAGCCGGAATACAAGTTTTCGCGCAGTTCTGAGAGAAAAAGTTTACACCTTTCTCTCGTCTACTCTTCGACGACTTGTAAAATCGATGCTCGTGAATCTTGCTAGTTTCGATCTAAAACGATGTATCCCGTTGTTTTGAGCCGGAATACAAGTTTTCGCGCAGTTCTGAGAGAAAAAGTTTACACCTTTCTCTCGTGTACTCTTCGACGACTTGTAAAATCGATGCTCGTGAATCTTGCTAGTTTCGATCTAAAACGATGTATCCCGTTGTTTTGAGCCGGAATACAAGTTTTCGCGCAGTTCTGAGAGAAAAAGTTTACACCTTTCTCTCGTGTACTCTTCGACGACTTGTAAAATCGATGCTCGTGAATCTTGCTAGTTTCGATCTAAAACGATGTATCCCGTTGTTTTGAGCCGGAATACAAGTTTTCGCGCAGTTCTGAGAGAAAAAGTTTACACCTTTCTCTCGTGTACTCTTCGACGACTTGTAAAATCGATGCTCGTGAATCTTGCTAGTTTCGATCTAAAACGATGTATCCCGTTGTTTTGAGCCGGAATACAAGTTTTCGCGCAGTTCTGAGAGAAAAAGTTTACACCTTTCTCTCGTGTACTCTTCGACGACTTGTAAAATCGATGCTCGTGAATCTTGCTAGTTTCGATCTAAAACGATGTATCCCGTTGTTTTGAGCCGGAATACAAGTTTTCGCGCAGTTCTGAGAGAAAAAGTTTACACCTTTCTCTCGTCTACTATTCGACGACTTGTAAAATCGATGCTCGTGAATCTTGCTAGTTTCGACCTAAAACGATGTATCCCGTTGTTTTGAGCCGGAATACAAGTTTTCGCGCAGTTCTGAGAGAAAAAGTTTACACCTTTCTCTCGTGTACTCTTCGACGACTTGTAAAATCGATGCTCGTGAATCTTGCTAGTTTCGATCTAAAACGATGTATCCCGTTGTTTTGAGCCGGAATACAAGTTTTCGCGCAGTTCTGAGAGAAAAAGTTTACACCTTTCTCTCGTGTACTCTTCGACGACTTGTAAAATCGATGCTCGTGAATCTTGCTAGTTTCGATCTAAAACGATGTATCCCGTTGTTTTGAGCCGGAATACAAGTTTTCGCGCAGTTCTGAGAGAAAAAGTTTACACCTTTCTCTCGTGTACTCTTCGACGACTTGTAAAATCGATGCTCGTGAATCTTGCTAGTTTCGATCTAAAACGATGTATCCCGTTGTTTTGAGCCGGAATACAAGTTTTCGCGCAGTTCTGAGAGAAAAAGTTTACACCTTTCTCTCGTCTACTCTTCGACGACTTGTAAAATCGATGCTCGTGAATCTTGCTAGTTTCGATCTAAAACGATGTATCCCGTTGTTTTGAGCCGGAATACAAGTTTTCGCGCAGTTCTGAGAGAAAAAGTTTACACCTTTCTCTCGTCTACTCTTCGACGACTTGTAAAATCGATGCTCGTGAATCTTGCTAGTTTCGATCTAAAACGATGTATCCCGTTGTTTTGAGCCGGAATACAAGTTTTCGCGCAGTTCTGAGAGAAAAAGTTTACACCTTTCTCTCGTCTACTATTCGACGACTTGTAAAATCGATGCTCGTGAATCTTGCTAGTTTCGACCTAAAACGATGTATCCCTTTGTTTTGAGCCGGAATACAAGTTTTCGCGCAGTTCTGAGAGAAAAAGTTTACACCTTTCTCTCGTGTACTCTTCGACGACTTGTAAAATCGATGCTCGTGAATCTTGCTAGTTTCGATCTAAAACGATGTATCCCGTTGTTTTGAGCCGGAATACAAGTTTTCGCGCAGTTCTGAGAGAAAAAGTTTACACCTTTCTCTCGTGTACTCTTCGACGACTTGTAAAATCGATGCTCGTGAATCTTGCTAGTTTCGATCTAAAACGATGTATCCCGTTGTTTTGAGCCGGAATACAAGTTTTCGCGCAGTTCTGAGAGAAAAAGTTTACACCTTTCTCTCGTGTACTCTTCGACGACTTGTAAAATCGATGCTCGTGAATCTTGCTAGTTTCGATCTAAAACGATGAATCCCGTTGTTTTGAGCCGGAATACAAGTTTTCGCGCAGTTCTGAGAGAAAAAGTTTACACCTTTCTCTCGTCTAGTATTCGACGACTTGTAAAATCGATGCTCGTGAATCTTGCTAGTTTCGACCTAAAACGATGTATCCCGTTGTTTTGAGCCGGAATACAAGTTTTCGCGCAGTTCTGAGAGAAAAAGTTTACACCTTTCTCTCGTGTACTCTTCGACGACTTGTAAAATCGATGCTCGTGAATCTTGCTAGTTTCGATCTAAAACGATGTATCCCGTTGTTTTGAGCCGGAATACAAGTTTTCGCGCAGTTCTGAGAGAAAAAGTTTACACCTTTCTCTCGTGTACTCTTCGACGACTTGTAAAATCGATGCTCGTGAATCTTGCTAGTTTCGATCTAAAACGATGTATCCCGTTGTTTTGAGCCGGAATACAAGTTTTCGCGCAGTTCTGAGAGAAAAAGTTTACACCTTTCTCTCGTCTACTCTTCGACGACTTGTAAAATCGATGCTCGTGAATCTTGCTAGTTTCGATCTAAAACGATGTATCCCGTTGTTTTGAGCCGGAATACAAGTTTTCGCGCAGTTCTGAGAGAAAAAGTTTACACCTTTCTCTCGTGTACTCTTCGACGACTTGTAAAATCGATGCTCGTGAATCTTGCTAGTTTCGATCTAAAACGATGTATCCCGTTGTTTTGAGCCGGAATACAAGTTTTCGCGCAGTTCTGAGAGAAAAAGTTTACACCTTTCTCTCGTCTACTCTTCGACGACTTGTAAAATCGATGCTCGTGAATCTTGCTAGTTTCGATCTAAAACGATGTATCCCGTTGTTTTGAGCCGGAATACAAGTTTTCGCGCAGTTCTGAGAGAAAAAGTTTACACCTTTCTCTCGTGTACTCTTCGACGACTTGTAAAATCGATGCTCGTGAATCTTGCTAGTTTCGATCTAAAACGATGTATCCCGTTGTTTTGAGCCGGAATACAAGTTTTCGCGCAGTTCTGAGAGAAAAAGTTTACACCTTTCTCTCGTGTACTCTTCGACGACTTGTAAAATCGATGCTCGTGAATCTTGCTAGTTTCGATCTAAAACGATGTATCCCGTTGTTTTGAGCCGGAATACAAGTTTTCGCGCAGTTCTGAGAGAAAAAGTTTACACCTTTCTCTCGTGTACTCTTCGACGACTTGTAAAATCGATGCTCGTGAATCTTGCTAGTTTCGATCTAAAACGATGTATCCCGTTGTTTTGAGCCGGAATACAAGTTTTCGCGCAGTTCTGAGAGAAAAAGTTTACACCTTTCTCTCGTGTACTCTTCGACGACTTGTAAAATCGATGCTCGTGAATCTTGCTAGTTTCGATCTAAAACGATGTATCCCGTTGTTTTGAGCCGGAATACAAGTTTTCGCGCAGTTCTGAGAGAAAAAGTTTACACCTTTCTCTCGTGTACTCTTCGACGACTTGTAAAATCGATGCTCGTGAATCTTGCTAGTTTCGATCTAAAACGATGTATCCCGTTGTTTTGAGCCGGAATACAAGTTTTCGCGCAGTTCTGAGAGAAAAAGTTTACACCTTTCTCTCGTCTACTATTCGACGACTTGTAAAATCGATGCTCGTGAATCTTGCTAGTTTCGACCTAAAACGATGTATCCCTTTGTTTTGAGCCGGAATACAAGTTTTCGCGCAGTTCTGAGAGAAAAAGTTTACACCTTTCTCTCGTGTACTCTTCGACGACTTGTAAAATCGATGCTCGTGAATCTTGCTAGTTTCGATCTAAAACGATGTATCCCGTTGTTTTGAGCCGGAATACAAGTTTTCGCGCAGTTCTGAGAGAAAAAGTTTACACCTTTCTCTCGTGTACTCTTCGACGACTTGTAAAATCGATGCTCGTGAATCTTGCTAGTTTCGATCTAAAACGATGTATCCCGTTGTTTTGAGCCGGAATACAAGTTTTCGCGCAGTTCTGAGAGAAAAAGTTTACACCTTTCTCTCGTGTACTCTTCGACGACTTGTAAAATCGATGCTCGTGAATCTTGCTAGTTTCGATCTAAAACGATGTATCCCGTTGTTTTGAGCCGGAATACAAGTTTTCGCGCAGTTCTGAGAGAAAAAGTTTACACCTTTCTCTCGTCTACTCTTCGACGACTTGTAAAATCGATGCTCGTGAATCTTGCTAGTTTCGATCTAAAACGATGTATCCCGTTGTTTTGAGCCGGAATACAAGTTTTCGCGCAGTTCTGAGAGAAAAAGTTTACACCTTTCTCTCGTCTACTCTTCGACGACTTGTAAAATCGATGCTCGTGAATCTTGCTAGTTTCGATCTAAAACGATGTATCCCGTTGTTTTGAGCCGGAATACAAGTTTTCGCGCAGTTCTGAGAGAAAAAGTTTACACCTTTCTCTCGTCTACTCTTCGACGACTTGTAAAATCGATGCTCGTGAATCTTGCTAGTTTCGACCTAAAACGATGTATCCCGTTGTTTTGAGCCGGAATACAAGTTTTCGCGCAGTTCTGAGAGAAAAAGTTTACACCTTTCTCTCGTGTACTCTTCGACGACTTGTAAAATCGATGCTCGTGAATCTTGCTAGTTTCGATCTAAAACGATGTATCCCGTTGTTTTGAGCCGGAATACAAGTTTTCGCGCAGTTCTGAGAGAAAAAGTTTACACCTTTCTCTCGTGTACTCTTCGACGACTTGTAAAATCGATGCTCGTGAATCTTGCTAGTTTCGATCTAAAACGATGTATCCCGTTGTTTTGAGCCGGAATACAAGTTTTCGCGCAGTTCTGAGAGAAAAAGTTTACACCTTTCTCTCGTGTACTCTTCGACGACTTGTAAAATCGATGCTCGTGAATCTTGCTAGTTTCGATCTAAAACGATGTATCCCGTTGTTTTGAGCCGGAATACAAGTTTTCGCGCAGTTCTGAGAGAAAAAGTTTACACCTTTCTCTCGTCTACTCTTCGACGACTTGTAAAATCGATGCTCGTGAATCTTGCTAGTTTCGATCTAAAACGATGTATCCCGTTGTTTTGAGCCGGAATACAAGTTTTCGCGCAGTTCTGAGAGAAAAAGTTTACACCTTTCTCTCGTGTACTCTTCGACGACTTGTAAAATCGATGCTCGTGAATCTTGCTAGTTTCGATCTAAAACGATGTATCCCGTTGTTTTGAGCCGGAATACAAGTTTTCGCGCAGTTCTGAGAGAAAAAGTTTACACCTTTCTCTCGTGTACTCTTCGACGACTTGTAAAATCGATGCTCGTGAATCTTGCTAGTTTCGATCTAAAACGATGTATCCCGTTGTTTTGAGCCGGAATACAAGTTTTCGCGCAGTTCTGAGAGAAAAAGTTTACACCTTTCTCTCGTGTACTCTTCGACGACTTGTAAAATCGATGCTCGTGAATCTTGCTAGTTTCGATCTAAAACGATGTATCCCGTTGTTTTGAGCCGGAATACAAGTTTTCGCGCAGTTCTGAGAGAAAAAGTTTACACCTTTCTCTCGTCTACTCTTCGAAGACTTGTAAAATCGATGCTCGTGAATCTTGCTAGTTTCGATCTAAAACGATGTATCTCGTTGTTTTGAGCCGGAATACAAGTTTTCGCGCAGTTCTGAGAGAAAAAGTTTACACCTTTCTCTCGTCTACTCTTCGACGACTTGTAAAATCGATGCTCGTGAATCTTGCTAGTTTCGATCTAAAACGATGTATCCCGTTGTTTTGAGCCGGAATACAAGTTTTCGCGCAGTTCTGAGAGAAAAAGTTTACACCTTTCTCTCGTCTACTCTTCGACGACTTGTAAAATCGATGCTCGTGAATCTTGCTAGTTTCGATCTAAAACGATGTATCCCGTTGTTTTGAGCCGGAATACAAGTTTTCGCGCAGTTCTGAGAGAAAAAGTTTACACCTTTCTCTCGTGTACTCTTCGACGACTTGTAAAATCGATGCTCGTGAATCTTGCTAGTTTCGATCTAAAACGATGTATCCCGTTGTTTTGAGCCGGAATACAAGTTTTCGCGCAGTTCTGAGAGAAAAAGTTTACACCTTTCTCTCGTGTACTCTTCGACGACTTGTAAAATCGATGCTCGTGAATCTTGCTAGTTTCGATCTAAAACGATGTATCCCGTTGTTTTGAGCCGGAATACAAGTTTTCGCGCAGTTCTGAGAGAAAAAGTTTACACCTTTCTCTCGTCTACTCTTCGACGACTTGTAAAATCGATGCTCGTGAATCTTGCTAGTTTCGATCTAAAACGATGTATCCCGTTGTTTTGAGCCGGAATACAAGTTTTCGCGCAGTTCTGAGAGAAAAAGTTTACACCTTTCTCTCGTGTACTCTTCGACGACTTGTAAAATCGATGCTCGTGAATCTTGCTAGTTTCGATCTAAAACGATGTATCCCGTTGTTTTGAGCCGGAATACAAGTTTTCGCGCAGTTCTGAGAGAAAAAGTTTACACCTTTCTCTCGTCTACTCTTCGACGACTTGTAAAATCGATGCTCGTGAATCTTGCTAGTTTCGATCTAAAACGATGTATCCCGTTGTTTTGAGCCGGAATACAAGTTTTCGCGCAGTTCTGAGAGAAAAAGTTTACACCTTTCTCTCGTGTACTCTTCGACGACTTGTAAAATCGATGCTCGTGAATCTTGCTAGTTTCGATCTAAAACGATGTATCCCGTTGTTTTGAGCCGGAATACAAGTTTTCGCGCAGTTCTGAGAGAAAAAGTTTACACCTTTCTCTCGTCTACTCTTCGAGGACTTGTAAAATCGATGCTCGTGAATCTAGCTAGTTTTGATCTAAAACGATGTATCCCGTTGTTTTGAGCCGGAATACAAGTTTTCGCGCAGTTCTGAGAGAAAAAGTTTACACCTTTCTCTCGTCTACTATTCGACGACTTGTAAAATCGATGCTCGTGAATCTTGCTAGTTTCGACCTAAAACGATGTATCCCTTTGTTTTGAGCCGGAATACAAGTTTTCGCGCAGTTCTGAGAGAAAAAGTTTACACCTTTCTCTCGTCGTACTCTTCGACGACTTGTAAAATCGATGCTCGTGAATCTATGCTAGTTTCGATCTAAAACGATGTATCCCGTTGTTTTGAGCCGGAATACAAGTTTTCGCGCAGTTCTGAGAGAAAAAGTTTACACCTTTCTCTCGTGTACTCTTCGACGACTTGTAAAATCGATGCTCGTGAATCTTGCTAGTTTCGATCTAAAACGATGTATCCCGTTGTTTTGAGCCGGAATACAAGTTTTCGCGCAGTTCTGAGAGAAAAAGTTTACACCTTTCTCTCGTCTACTCTTCGACGACTTGTAAAATCGATGCTCGTGAATCTTGCTAGTTTCGATCTAAAACGATGTATCCCGTTGTTTTGAGCCGGAATACAAGTTTTCGCGCAGTTCTGAGAGAAAAAGTTTACACCTTTCTCTCGTGTACTCTTCGACGACATGTAAAATCGATGCTCGTGAATCTTGCTAGTTTCGATCTAAAACGATGAATCCCGTTGTTTTGAGCCGGAATACAAGTTTTCGCGCAGTTCTGAGAGAAAAAGTTTACACCTTTCTCTCGTCTACTCTTCGACGACTTGTAAAATCGATGCTCGTGAATCTTGCTAGTTTCGATCTAAAACGATGTATCCCGTTGTTTTGAGCCGGAATACAAGTTTTCGCGCAGTTCTGAGAGAAAAAGTTTACACCTTTCTCTCGTGTACTCTTCGACGACTTGTAAAATCGATGCTCGTGAATCTTGCTAGTTTCGATCTAAAACGATGTATCCCGTTGTTTTGAGCCGGAATACAAGTTTTCGCGCAGTTCTGAGAGAAAAAGTTTACACCTTTCTCTCGTCTACTCTTCGACGACTTGTAAAATCGATGCTCGTGAATCTTGCTAGTTTCGATCTAAAACGATGTATCCCGTTGTTTTGAGCCGGAATACAAGTTTTCGCGCAGTTCTGAGAGAAAAAGTTTACACCTTTCTCTCGTGTACTCTTCGACGACTTGTAAAATCGATGCTCGTGAATCTTGCTAGTTTCGATCTAAAACGATGTATCCCGTTGTTTTGAGCCGGAATACAAGTTTTCGCGCAGTTCTGAGAGAAAAAGTTTACACCTTTCTCTCGTGTACTCTTCGACGACTTGTAAAATCGATGCTCGTGAATCTTGCTAGTTTCGATCTAAAACGATGTATCCCGTTGTTTTGAGCCGGAATACAAGTTTTCGCGCAGTTCTGAGAGAAAAAGTTTACACCTTTCTCTCGTCTACTCTTCGACGACTTGTAAAATCGATGCTCGTGAATCTTGCTAGTTTCGATCTAAAACGATGTATCCCGTTGTTTTGAGCCGGAATACAAGTTTTCGCGCAGTTCTGAGAGAAAAAGTTTACACCTTTCTCTCGTGTACTCTTCGACGACTTGTAAAATCGATGCTCGTGAATCTTGCTAGTTTCGATCTAAAACGATGTATCCCGTTGTTTTGAGCCGGAATACAAGTTTTCGCGCAGTTCTGAGAGAAAAAGTTTACACCTTTCTCTCGTCTACTCTTCGACGACTTGTAAAATCGATGCTCGTGAATCTTGCTAGTTTCGATCTAAAACGATGTATCCCGTTGTTTTGAGCCGGAATACAAGTTTTCGCGCAGTTCTGAGAGAAAAAGTTTACACCTTTCTCTCGTGTACTCTTCGACGACTTGTAAAATCGATGCTCGTGAATCTTGCTAGTTTCGATCTAAAACGATGTATCCCGTTGTTTTGAGCCGGAATACAAGTTTTCGCGCAGTTCTGAGAGAAAAAGTTTACACCTTTCTCTCGTGTACTCTTCGACGACATGTAAAATCGATGCTCGTGAATCTTGCTAGTTTCGATCTAAAACGATGAATCCCGTTGTTTTGAGCCGGAATACAAGTTTTCGCGCAGTTCTGAGAGAAAAAGTTTACACCTTTCTCTCGTCTACTATTCGACGACTTGTAAAATCGATGCTCGTGAATCTTGCTAGTTTCGACCTAAAACGATGTATCCCTTTGTTTTGAGCCGGAATACAAGTTTTCGCGCAGTTCTGAGAGAAAAAGTTTACACCTTTCTCTCGTCTACTCTTCGACGACTTGTAAAATCGATGCTCGTGAATCTTGCTAGTTTCGATCTAAAACGATGTATCCCGTTGTTTTGAGCCGGAATACAAGTTTTCGCGCAGTTCTGAGAGAAAAAGTTTACACCTTTCTCTCGTGTACTCTTCGACGACTTGTAAAATCGATGCTCGTGAATCTTGCTAGTTTCGATCTAAAACGATGTATCCCGTTGTTTTGAGCCGGAATACAAGTTTTCGCGCAGTTCTGAGAGAAAAAGTTTACACCTTTCTCTCGTGTACTCTTCGACGACTTGTAAAATCGATGCTCGTGAATCATGCTAGTTTCGATCTAAAACGATGTATCCCGTTGTTTTGAGCCGGAATACAAGTTTTCGCGCAGTTCTGAGAGAAAAAGTTTACACCTTTCTCTCGTGTACTCTTCGACGACTTGTAAAATCGATGCTCGTGAATCTTGCTAGTTTCGATCTAAAACGATGTATCCCGTTGTTTTGAGCCGGAATACAAGTTTTCGCGCAGTTCTGAGAGAAAAAGTTTACACCTTTCTCTCGTGTACTCTTCGACGACATGTAAAATCGATGCTCGTGAATCTTGCTAGTTTCGATCTAAAACGATGAATCCCGTTGTTTTGAGCCGGAATACAAGTTTTCGCGCAGTTCTGAGAGAAAAAGTTTACACCTTTCTCTCGTCTACTCTTCGACGACTTGTAAAATCGATGCTCGTGAATCTTGCTAGTTTCGATCTAAAACGATGTATCCCGTTGTTTTGAGCCGGAATACAAGTTTTCGCGCAGTTCTGAGAGAAAAAGTTTACACCTTTCTCTCGTGTACTCTTCGACGACTTGTAAAATCGATGCTCGTGAATCTTGCTAGTTTCGATCTAAAACGATGTATCCCGTTGTTTTGAGCCGGAATACAAGTTTTCGCGCAGTTCTGAGAGAAAAAGTTTACACCTTTCTCTCGTCTACTATTCGACGACTTGTAAAATCGATGCTCGTGAATCTTGCTAGTTTCGACCTAAAACGATGTATCCCGTTGTTTTGAGCCGGAATACAAGTTTTCGCGCAGTTCTGAGAGAAAAAGTTTACACCTTTCTCTCGTGTACTCTTCGACGACTTGTAAAATCGATGCTCGTGAATCTTGCTAGTTTCGATCTAAAACGATGTATCCCGTTGTTTTGAGCCGGAATACAAGTTTTCGCGCAGTTCTGAGAGAAAAAGTTTACACCTTTCTCTCGTGTACTCTTCGACGACTTGTAAAATCGATGCTCGTGAATCATGCTAGTTTCGATCTAAAACGATGTATCCCGTTGTTTTGAGCCGGAATACAAGTTTTCGCGCAGTTCTGAGAGAAAAAGTTTACACCTTTCTCTCGTCTACTCTTCGACGACTTGTAAAATCGATGCTCGTGAATCTTGCTAGTTTCGATCTAAAACGATGTATCCCTTTGTTTTGAGCCGGAATACAAGTTTTCGCGCAGTTCTGAGAGAAAAAGTTTACACCTTTCTCTCGTCGTACTCTTCGACGACTTGTAAAATCGATGCTCGTGAATCTTGCTAGTTTCGATCTAAAACGATGTATCCCGTTGTTTTGAGCCGGAATACAAGTTTTCGCGCAGTTCTGAGAGAAAAAGTTTACACCTTTCTCTCGTGTACTCTTCGACGACTTGTAAAATCGATGCTCGTGAATCTTGCTAGTTTCGATCTAAAACGATGTATCCCGTTGTTTTGAGCCGGAATACAAGTTTTCGCGCAGTTCTGAGAGAAAAAGTTTACACCTTTCTCTCGTGTACTCTTCGACGACTTGTAAAATCGATGCTCGTGAATCTTGCTAGTTTCGATCTAAAACGATGTATCCCGTTGTTTTGAGCCGGAATACAAGTTTTCGCGCAGTTCTGAGAGGAAAAAGTTTACACCTTTCTCTCGTGTACTCTTCGACGACATGTAAAATCGATGCTCGTGAATCTTGCTAGTTTCGATCTAAAACGATGAATCCCGTTGTTTTGAGCCGGAATACAAGTTTTCGCGCAGTTCTGAGAGAAAAAGTTTACACCTTTCTCTCGTCTACTATTCGACGACTTGTAAAATCGATGCTCGTGAATCTTGCTAGTTTCGACCTAAAACGATGTATCCCTTTGTTTTGAGCCGGAATACAAGTTTTCGCGCAGTTCTGAGAGAAAAAGTTTACACCTTTCTCTCGTGTACTCTTCGACGACTTGTAAAATCGATGCTCGTGAATCTTGCTAGTTTCGATCTAAAACGATGTATCCCGTTGTTTTGAGCCGGAATACAAGTTTTCGCGCAGTTCTGAGAGAAAAAGTTTACACCTTTCTCTCGTCTACTATTCGACGACTTGTAAAATCGATGCTCGTGAATCTTGCTAGTTTCGATCTAAAACGATGTATCCCGTTGTTTTGAGCCGGAATACAAGTTTTCGCGCAGTTCTGAGAGAAAAAGTTTACACCTTTCTCTCGTGTACTCTTCGACGACTTGTAAAATCGATGCTCGTGAATCTTGCTAGTTTCGATCTAAAACGATGTATCCCGTTGTTTTGAGCCGGAATACAAGTTTTCGCGCAGTTCTGAGAGAAAAAGTTTACACCTTTCTCTCGTGTACTCTTCGACGACTTGTAAAATCGATGCTCGTGAATCTTGCTAGTTTCGATCTAAAACGATGTATCCCGTTGTTTTGAGCCGGAATACAAGTTTTCGCGCAGTTCTGAGAGAAAAAGTTTACACCTTTCTCTCGTGTACTCTTCGACGACTTGTAAAATCGATGCTCGTGAATCTTGCTAGTTTCGATCTAAAACGATGTATCCCGTTGTTTTGAGCCGGAATACAAGTTTTCGCGCAGTTCTGAGAGAAAAAGTTTACACCTTTCTCTCGTCTACTATTCGACGACTTGTAAAATCGATGCTCGTGAATCTTGCTAGTTTCGACCTAAAACGATGTATCCCGTTGTTTTGAGCCGGAATACAAGTTTTCGCGCAGTTCTGAGAGAAAAAGTTTACACCTTTCTCTCGTGTACTCTTCGACGACTTGTAAAATCGATGCTCGTGAATCATGCTAGTTTCGATCTAAAACGATGTATCCCGTTGTTTTGAGCCGGAATACAAGTTTTCGCGCAGTTCTGAGAGAAAAAGTTTACACCTTTCTCTCGTGTACTCTTCGACGACTTGTAAAATCGATGCTCGTGAATCTTGCTAGTTTCGATCTAAAACGATGTATCCCGTTGTTTTGAGCCGGAATACAAGTTTTCGCGCAGTTCTGAGAGAAAAAGTTTACACCTTTCTCTCGTGTACTCTTCGACGACTTGTAAAATCGATGCTCGTGAATCTTGCTAGTTTCGATCTAAAACGATGTATCCCGTTGTTTTGAGCCGGAATACAAGTTTTCGCGCAGTTCTGAGAGAAAAAGTTTACACCTTTCTCTCGTCTACTCTTCGACGACTTGTAAAATCGATGCTCGTGAATCTTGCTAGTTTCGATCTAAAACGATGTATCCCGTTGTTTTGAGCCGGAATACAAGTTTTCGCGCAGTTCTGAGAGAAAAAGTTTACACCTTTCTCTCGTGTACTCTTCGACGACTTGTAAAATCGATGCTCGTGAATCTTGCTAGTTTCGATCTAAAACGATGTATCCCGTTGTTTTGAGCCGGAATACAAGTTTTCGCGCAGTTCTGAGAGAAAAAGTTTACACCTTTCTCTCGTCTACTATTCGACGACTTGTAAAATCGATGCTCGTGAATCTTGCTAGTTTCGACCTAAAACGATGTATCCCTTTGTTTTGAGCCGGAATACAAGTTTTCGCGCAGTTCTGAGAGAAAAAGTTTACACCTTTCTCTCGTGTACTCTTCGACGACTTGTAAAATCGATGCTCGTGAATCATGCTAGTTTCGATCTAAAACGATGTATCCCGTTGTTTTGAGCCGGAATACAAGTTTTCGCGCAGTTCTGAGAGAAAAAGTTTACACCTTTCTCTCGTGTACTCTTCGACGACTTGTAAAATCGATGCTCGTGAATCATGCTAGTTTCGATCTAAAACGATGTATCCCGTTGTTTTGAGCCGGAATACAAGTTTTCGCGCAGTTCTGAGAGAAAAAGTTTACACCTTTCTCTCGTGTACTCTTCGACGACTTGTAAAATCGATGCTCGTGAATCTTGCTAGTTTCGATCTAAAACGATGTATCCCGTTGTTTTGAGCCGGAATACAAGTTTTCGCGCAGTTCTGAGAGAAAAAGTTTACACCTTTCTCTCGTCTACTATTCGACGACTTGTAAAATCGATGCTCGTGAATCTTGCTAGTTTCGACCTAAAACGATGTATCCCTTTGTTTTGAGCCGGAATACAAGTTTTCGCGCAGTTCTGAGAGAAAAAGTTTACACCTTTCTCTCGTGTACTCTTCGACGACTTGTAAAATCGATGCTCGTGAATCTTGCTAGTTTCGATCTAAAACGATGTATCCCGTTGTTTTGAGCCGGAATACAAGTTTTCGCGCAGTTCTGAGAGAAAAAGTTTACACCTTTCTCTCGTCTACTCTTCGACGACTTGTAAAATCGATGCTCGTGAATCTTGCTAGTTTCGATCTAAAACGATGTATCCCGTTGTTTTGAGCCGGAATACAAGTTTTCGCGCAGTTCTGAGAGAAAAAGTTTACACCTTTCTCTCGTGTACTCTTCGACGACTTGTAAAATCGATGCTCGTGAATCTTGCTAGTTTCGATCTAAAACAATGAATCCCGTTGTTTTGAGCCGGAATACAAGTTTTCGCGCAGTTCTGAGAGAAAAAGTTTACACCTTTCTCTCGTCTAGTCTTCGACGACTTGTAAAATCGATGCTCGTGAATCTTGCTAGTTTCGATCTAAAACGATGTATCCCGTTGTTTTGAGCCGGAATACAAGTTTTCGCGCAGTTCTGAGAGAAAAAGTTTACACCTTTCTCTCGTCTATATTCGACGACTTGTAAAATCGATGCTCGTGAATCTTGCTAGTTTCGACCTAAAACGATGTATCCCTTTGTTTTGAGCCGGAATACAAGTTTTCGCGCAGTTCTGAGAGAAAAAGTTTACACCTTTCTCTCGTCTACTATTCGACGACTTGTAAAATCGATGCTCGTGAATCTTGCTAGTTTCGACCTAAAACGATGTATCCCTTTGTTTTGAGCCGGAATACAAGTTTTCGCGCAGTTCTGAGAGAAAAAGTTTACACCTTTCTCTCGTGTACTCTTCGACGACTTGTAAAATCGATGCTCGTGAATCTTGCTAGTTTCGATCTAAAACGATGTATCCCGTTGTTTTGAGCCGGAATACAAGTTTTCGCGCAGTTCTGAGAGAAAAGTTTACACCTTTCTCTCGTGTACTCTTCGACGACTTGTAAAATCGATGCTCGTGAATCATGCTAGTTTCGATCTAAAACGATGTATCCCGTTGTTTTGAGCCGGAATACAAGTTTTCGCGCAGTTCTGAGAGAAAAAGTTTACACCTTTCTCTCGTGTACTCTTCGACGACTTGTAAAATCGATGCTCGTGAATCTTGCTAGTTTCGATCTAAAACGATGTATCCCGTTGTTTTGAGCCGGAATACAAGTTTTCGCGCAGTTCTGAGAGAAAAAGTTTACACCTTTCTCTCGTCTACTATTCGACGACTTGTAAAATCGATGCTCGTGAATCTTGCTAGTTTCGACCTAAAACGATGTATCCCTTTGTTTTGAGCCGGAATACAAGTTTTCGCGCAGTTCTGAGAGAAAAAGTTTACACCTTTCTCTCGTGTACTCTTCGACGACTTGTAAAATCGATGCTCGTGAATCATGCTAGTTTCGATCTAAAACGATGTATCCCGTTGTTTTGAGCCGGAATTCAAGTTTTCGCGCAGTTCTGAGAGAAAAGTTTACACCTTTCTCTCGTGTACTCTTCGACGACTTGTAAAATCGATGCTCGTGAATCATGCTAGTTTCGATCTAAAACGATGTATCCCGTTGTTTTGAGCCGGAATACAAGTTTTCGCGCAGTTCTGAGAGAAAAAGTTTACACCTTTCTCTCGTGTACTCTTCGACGACTTGTAAAATCGATGCTCGTGAATCTTGCTAGTTTCGATCTAAAACGATGAATCGCGTTGTTTTGAGCCGGAATACAAGTTTTCGCGCAGTTCTGAGAGAAAAAGTTTACACCTTTCTCTCGTCTAGTATTCGACGACTTGTAAAATCGATGCTCGTGAATCTTGCTAGTTTCGACCTAAAACGATGTATCCCGTTGTTTTGAGCCGGAATACACGTTTTCGCGCAGTTCTGAGAGAAAAAGTTTACACCTTTCTCTCGTGTACACTTCGACGACTTGTAAATATCGATGCTCGTGAATCTTGCTAGTTTCGACCTAAAACGATGTATCCCTTTGTTTTGAGCCGGAATACAAGTTTTCGCGCAGTTCTGAGAGAAAAAGTTTACACCTTCCTCTCGTGTACTCTTCGACGACTTGTAAAATCGATGCTCGTGAATCTTGCTAGTTTCGATCTAAAACGATGATATCCCGTTGTTTTGAGCCGGAATACAAGTTTTCGCGCAGTTCTGAGAGAAAAAGTTTACACCTTTCTCTCGTCTACTATTCGACGACTTGAAAAATCGTTGCTCGTGAATCTTGCTAGTTCGACCTAAAACGATGTATCTCGTTGTTTTGAGCCGGAATACAAGTTTTCGCGCAGTTCTGAGAGAAAAAGTTTACACCTTTCTCTCGTGTACTCTTCGACGACTTGTAAAATCGATGCTCGTGAATCATGCTAGTTTCGATCTAAAACGATGTATCCCGTTGTTTTGAGCCGGAATACAAGTTTTCGCGCAGTTCTGAGAGAAAAAGTTTACACCTTTCTCTCGTGTACTCTTCGACGACTTGTAAAATCGATGCTCGTGAATCATGCTAGTTTCGATCTAAAACGATGTATCCCGTTGTTTTGAGCCGGAATACAAGTTTTCGCGCAGTTCGGAGAGAAAAAGTTTACACCTTTCTCTCGTGTACTCTTCGACGACTTGTAAAATCGATGCTCGTGAAATCTGCTAGTTTCGATCTAAAACGATGTATCCCGTTGTTTTGAGCCGGAATACAAGTTTTCTAGCAGTTCTGAGAGAAAAAGTTTACACCTTTCTCTCGTGTACTCTTCGACGACTTGTGAAATCGATGCTCCTGAATCTTGCTAGATTCGATCTAAAGCGATGTATCCCGTTGTTTTGAGCCGGAGTACAAGTTTTCGCGCAGTTCTGAGAGAAAAAGTTTACACCTTTCTCTCGAGTACTCTTCGACGACTTGTAAAATCGATGCTCGTGAATCATGCTAGTTTCGATCTAAAACGATGTATCCCGTTGTTTTGAGCCGGAATACAAGTTCTCGCGCAGTTCTGAGAGAAAAAGTTTACACCTTTCTCTCGTGTACTCTTCGACGACTTGTAAAATCGATGCTCGTGAATCTTGCTAGTTTCGATCTAAAACGATGAATCGCGTTGTTTTGAGCCGGAATACAAGTTTTCGCGCAGTTCTGAGAGAAAAAGTTTACACCTTTCTCTCGTCTAGTCTTCGACGACCTGTAAAATCGATGCTCGTGAATCTTGCTAGTTTCGACCTAAAACGATGTATCCCGTTGTTTTGAGCCGGAATACACGTTTTCGCGCAGTTCTGAGAGAAAACGTTTACACCTTTCTCTCGTGTACACTTCGACGACTTGTAAATATCGATGCTCGTGAATCTTGCTAGTTTCGACCTAAAACGATGTATCCCTTTGTTTTGAGCCGGAATACAAGTTTTCGCGCAGTTCTGAGAGAAAAAGTTTACACCTTTCTCTCGTCTACTCTTCGACGACTTGTAAAATCGATGCTCGTGAATCTTGCTAGTTTTAATCTAAAACGATGTATCCCGTTGTTTTGAACCGGAATACAAGTTTTCACGCCGTTCTGAGAGAAAAAGTTTACACCTTTCTTTCGTTTACTATTCGACGACTTGTAAAATCGATGCTCGTGAATCTTGCTAGTTTCGACCTAAAACGTTGTATCCCGTTGTTTTGAGCCGGAATACAAGTTTTCGCGCAGTTCTGAGAGAAAAACGTTTACACCTTTCTCTCGTGTACTCTTCGAAGACTTGTAAAATCGCTGCTCGTGAATCTTGCTAGTTTCGATCTAAAACGATGTATCCCGTTGTTTTGAGCCGGAATACAAGTTTTCTTGCAGTTCTGAGAGAAAACGTTTACACCTTTTTCTTGTCTACTATTCGACGACTTGTGAAATTTATGCTCGTGAATCTTGCTAGTTTCGACCTAAAACGATGTATCCCGTTGTTTTGAGCCGGAATACAAGTTTCCGCACAGTTCTGGGAGAAAAAGTTTACACCTTTCTCTCGTCTACTCTTCGACGACTTGTAAAATCGATGCTCGTGAATCTTGCTAGTTTCGATCTAAAACGATGTATCTCGTTTTTTTGAGCCGATATACAAGTTTTCGCGCAGTTCTGAGAGAAAACGTTTACAGATTTCTCTCGTGTACTCTTCGACAACGTCTAAAATCGATGGTCGTGAATCTTGCTAGTTTCGATCTAAAACGATGTAACCCGTTGTTTTGAGCCGGAATACAAGTTTTGGCGCAGTTCTGAGAGAAAACGTTTACACCTTTCTCTCGTCTACTCTTCGACGACTTGTAATATCGTTGCTCGTGAATCTCGCTAGTTTCGTTCTAAAACGATGTATCCAGTTGTTTTGAGCTGGAATACAAGTTCTCGCGCAGTTCTGAGAGAAAAAGTTTACACCTTTCGTCTACTCTTCGACGACTTGTAAAATCGAAGTGCATGAATCTCGCTAGTTTCGTTCTAAAACGATGTATCCCGTTGTTTTGAGCCGGAGTACAAGTTTTCGCGCAGTCTACTACTCTTCGACGACTTGTAAAATCAAAATGCGTAAACCGCGCTAGTTTCGATCTAAAACGATGTATCCCGTTGTTTTGAGCCGGAATACAAGTTTTCGCGCAGTTCTGAGAGAAAAAGTTTACACCTTTCTCTCGTCTACTCATCGACGTCTTGTAAAATCGATGTTCGTGAATATCCCTAGTTTTGATCTAAAACGATGTATCCCGTTGTTTTGAGCTGGAATACAAGTTCTCGCGCAGCTCTGAGAGAAAAAGTTTACACCTTTCTCTCGTCTACTCATCCGCGACTTGTAAAATCGATGTTCGTAAATCTCGCTAGTTTCGATCTAAAACGATTTATCCTGTTGTTTTGAGCTGGAATACATGTTTTCGCGCAGTTCTGAAAGTTTACGCCTTTATCTCGTCTACTCATCGACGACTTGTATAATCGATGTTCGTGAATCTCGCTAGTTTCGATCTAAAACGATGTATACCGGGTTTTTGAGCTGCAATACAAGTTTTCGCGCAGTTCTGAGAGAAAAAGTTTATACCTTTCTCTCGTCTACTCATCGACAACTTGTAAAATCGATGTTCGTGAATCTCGCTAGTTTCGATCTAAAACGATGTATCCCGTTGTTTTGAGCTGGAATACAAGTTTTCGCGCAGTTATGAGCGAAAAAGTTTACACCGTTCTCTCGTCTACTCATCGACGACTTGTATAATCGATGTTCGTGAATCTCCCTAGTTTTGATCTAAAACGATGTATCCCGTTGTTTTGAGCTGGAATACAAGTTCTCGCGCAGTTCTGAGAGAAAAAGTTTACACCTTTCTCTCGTCTACTCTTCGACGACTTGTAAAATCGAAGTGCATGAATGTCGCTAGTTTCGTTCTAAAACGATGTATCCCGTTGTTTTGAGCTGTAATACAAGTTTTCGCGCAGTTCTGAGAGAAAAAGTTTACACATTTTTCTCGTCTACTCTTCGATGACTTGTAAAATGATGTTCGTGAATTTTGCTAGTTTCAGTCTAAAACGATGTATACCGTGTTTTTTAGCTTAAATACAAGTTTTCGCGCAGTTATGAGAGAAAAAGTTTACACCTTTCTCTCGTCTACTCATCGACGACTTGTAAAATCGATGTTCGTGAATCTCCCTAGCTTTGATCTAAAACGATGTATCCAGTTGTTTTGAGCTGGAATACAAGTTCTCGCGCAGTTCTGAGAGAAAAAGTTTAAACCTTTCGTCTACTCTTCGACGACTTGTAAAATCGAAGTGCATGAATCTCGCTAGTTTCGTTCTAAAACGATGTATCCCGTTGTTTTGAGCCGGAGTACAAGTTTTCGCGCAGTCTACTACTCTTCGCCGACTTGTAAAATCAAAATGCGTAAACCGCGCTAGTTTCGATCTAAAACGATGTATCCCGTTGTTTTGAGCCGGAATACAAGTTTTCGCGCAGTTCTGAGAGAAAAAGTTTACACCTTTCTCTCGTCTACTCATCGACGTCTTGTAAAATCGATGTTCGTGAATATCCCTAGTTTTGATCTAAAACGATGTATCCCGTTGTTTTGAGCTGGAATACAAGTTCTCGCGCAGCTCTGAGAGAAAAAGTTTACACCTTTCTCTCGTCTACTCATCCGACGACTTGTAAAATCGATGTTCGTAAATCTCGCTAGTTTCGATCTAAAACGATGTATCCTGTTGTTTTGAGCTGGAATACAAGTTTTCGCGCAGTTCTGAAAGTTTACGCCTTTATCTCGTCTACTCATCGACGACTTGTAAAATCGATGTTCGTGAATCTCGCTAGTTTCGATCTAAAACGATGTATACCGTGGTTTTGAGCTGGAATACAAGTTTTCGCGCAGTTCTGAGAGAAAAAGTTTACACCTTTCTCTCGTCTACTCATCGACGACTTGTAAAATCGATGTTCGTGAATCTCGCTAGTTTCGATCTAAAACGATGTATCCCGTTGTTTTGAGCTGGAATACAAGTTTTCGCGCAGTTATGAGCGAAAAAGTTTACACCGTTCTCTTGTCTACTCATCCACGACTTGTAAAATCGATGTTCGTAAATCTCGCTAGTTTCGATCTAAAACGATGTATCCCGTTGTTTTGAGCTGTAATACAAGTTTTCGCGCAGTTCTGAGAGAAAAAGTTTACACATTTTTCTCGTCTACTCTTCGATGACTTGTAAAATGATGTTCGTGAATTTTGCTAGTTTCAGTCTAAAACGATGTATACCGTGTTTTTTAGCTTAAATACAAGTTTTCGCGCAGTTATGAGAGAAAAAGTTTTGCACCTTTCTCTCGTCTACTCATCGACGACTTGTAAAATCGATGTTCGTGAATCTCCCTAGCTTTGATCTAAAACGATGTATCCAGTTGTTTTGAGCTGGAATACAAGTTCTCGCGCAGTTCTGAGAGAAAAAGTTTACACCTTTCGTCTACTCTTCGACGACTTGTAAAATCGAAGTGCATGAATCTCGCTAGTTTCGTTCTAAAACGATGTATCCCGTTGTTTTGAGCCGGAGTACAAGTTTTCGCGCAGTCTACTACTCTTCGACGACTTGTAAAATCAAAATGCGTAAACCGCGCTAGTTTCGATCTAAAACGATGTATCCCGTTGTTTTGAGCCGGAATACAAGTTTTCGCGCAGTTCTGAGAGAAAAAGTTTACACCTTTCTCTCGTCTACTCATCGACGTCTTGTAAAATCGATGTTCGTGAATATCCCTAGTTTTGATCTAAAACGATGTATCCCGTTGTTTTGAGCTGGAATACAAGTTCTCGCGCAGCTCTGAGAGAAAAAGTTTACACCTTTCTCTCGTCTACTCATCCGCGACTTGTAAAATCGATGTTCGTAAATCTCGCTAGTTTCGATCTAAAACGATTTATCCTGTTGTTTTGAGCTGGAATACATGTTTTCGCGCAGTTCTGAAAGTTTACGCCTTTATCTCGTCTACTCATCGACGACTTGTATAATCGATGTTCGTGAATCTCGCTAGTTTCGATCTAAAACGATGTATACCGGGTTTTTGAGCTGCAATACAAGTTTTCGCGCAGTTCTGAGAGAAAAAGTTTACACCTTTCTCTCGTCGACTCATCGACAACTTGTAAAATCGATGTTCGTGAATCTCGCTAGTTTCGATCTAAAACGATGTATCCCGTTGTTTTGAGCTGGAATACAAGTTTTCGCGCAGTTATGAGCGAAAAAGTTTACACCGTTCTCTCGTCTACTCATCGACGACTTGTATAATCGATGTTCGTGAATCTCCCTAGTTTTGATCTAAAACGATGTATCCCGTTGTTTTGAGCTGGAATACAAGTTCTCGCGCAGTTCTGAGAGAAAAAGTTTACACCTTTCTCTCGTCTACTCTTCGACGACTTGTAAAATCGAAGTGCATGAATCTCGCTAGTTTCGTTCTAAAACGATGTATCCCGTTGTTTTGAGCCGGAGTACAAGTTTTCGCGCAGTCTACTACTCTTCGACGACTTGTAAAATCAAAATGCGTAAACCGCGCTAGTTTCGATCTAAAACGATGTATCCCGTTGTTTTGAGCCGGAATACAAGTTTTCGCGCAGTTCTGAGAGAAAAAGTTTACACCTTTCTCTCGTCTACTCATCGACGTCTTGTAAAATCGATGTTCGTGAATATCCCTAGTTTTGATCTAAAACGATGTATCCCGTTGTTTTGAGCTGGAATACAAGTTTTCGCGCAGTTATGAGCGAAAAAGTTTACACCGTTCTCTTGTCTACTCATCCACGACTTGTAAAATCGATGTTCGTAAATCTCGCTAGTTTCGATCTAAAACGATGTATCCCGTTGTTTTGAGCTGTAATACAAGTTTTCGCGCAGTTCTGAGAGAAAAAGTTTACACATTTTTCTCGTCTACTCTTCGATGTCTTGTAAAATGATGTTCGTGAATTTTGCTAGTTTCAGTCTAAAACGATGTATACCGTGTTTTTTAGCTTAAATACAAGTTTTCGCGCAGTTATGAGAGAAAAAGTTTACACCTATCTCTCGTCTACTCATCGACGACTTGTAAAATCGATGTTCGTGAATCTCCCTAGCTTTGATCTAAAACGATGTATCCAGTTGTTTTGAGCTGGAATACAAGTTCTCGCGCAGTTCTGAGAGAAAAAGTTTACACCTTTCGTCTACTCTTCGACGACTTGTAAAATCGAAGTGCATGAATCTCGCTAGTTTCGTTCTAAAACGATGTATCCCGTTGTTTTGAGCCGGAGTACAAGTTTTCGCGCAGTCTACTACTCTTCGACGACTTGTAAAATCAAAATGCGTAAACCGCGCTAGTTTCGATCTAAAACGATGTATCCCGTTGTTTTGAGCTGGAATACAAGCTCTCGCGCAGCTCTGAGAGAAAAAGTTTACACCTTTCTCTCGTCTACTCATCCGCGACTTGTAAAATCGATGTTCGTAAATCTCGCTAGTTTCGATCTAAAACGATGTATCCTGTTGTTTTGAGCTGGAATACATGTTTTCGCGCAGTTCTGAAAGTTTACGCCTTTATCTCGTCTACTCATCGACGACTTGTATAATCGATGTTCGTGAATCTCGCTAGTTTCGATCTAAAACGATGTATACCGGGTTTTTGAGCTGCAATACAAGTTTTCGCGCAGTTCTGAGAGAAAAAGTTTACACCTTTCTCTCGTCTACTCATCGACAACTTGTAAAATCGATGTTCGTGAATCTCGCTAGTTTCGATCTAAAACGATGTATCCCGTTGTTTTGAGCTGGAATACAAGTTTTCGCGCAGTTATGAGCGAAAAAGTTTACACCGTTCTCTCGTCTACTCATCGACGACTTGTATAATCGATGTTCGTGAATCTCCCTAGTTTTGATCTAAAACGATGTATCCCGTTGTTTTGAGCTGGAATACAAGTTCTCGCGCAGTTCTGAGAGAAAAAGTTTACACCTTTCTCTCGTCTACTCTTCGACGACTTGTAAAATCGAAGTGCATGAATCTCGCTAGTTTCGTTCTAAAACGATGTATCCCGTTGTTTTGAGCCGGAATACAAGTTTTCGCGCAGTTATGAGCGAAAAAGTTTACACCGTTCTCTTGTCTACTCATCCACGACTTGTAAAATCGATGTTCGTGAATCTCGCTAGTTTCGATCTAAAACGATGTATACCGTGTTTTTGAGCTGCAATACAAGTTTTCGCGCAGTTCTGAGAGAAAAAGTTTACACCGTTCTCTCGTCTACTCATCGACGACTTGTAAAATCGATGTTCGTGAATCTCCCTAGTTTTGATCTAAAACGATGTATCCCGTTGTTTTGAGCTGGAATACAAGTTCTCGCGCAGTTCTGAGAGAAAAAGTTTACACCTTTCGTCTACTCTTCGACGACTTGTAAAATCGAAGTGCATGAATCTCGCTAGTTTCGTTCTAAAACGATGTATCCCGTTGTTTTGAGCCGGAGTACAAGTTTTCGCGCAGTCTACTACTCTTCGACGACTTGTAAAATCAAAATGCGTAAACCGCGCTAGTTTCGATCTAAAACGATGTATCCCGTTGTTTTGAGCCGGAATACAAGTTTTCGCGCAGTTCTGAGAGAAAAAGTTTACACCTTTCTCTCGTCTACTCATCGACGTCTTGTAAAATCGATGTTCGTGAATATCCCTAGTTTTGATCTAAAACGATGTATCCCGTTGTTTTGAGCTGGAATACAAGTTCTCGCGCAGCTCTGAGAGAAAAAGTTTACACCTTTCTCTCGTCTACTCATCCGCGACTTGTAAAATCGATGTTCGTAAATCTCGCTAGTTTCGATCTAAAACGATTTATCCTGTTGTTTTGAGCTGGAATACATGTTTTCGCGCAGTTCTGAAAGTTTACGCCTTTATCTCGTCTACTCATCGACGACTTGTATAATCGATGTTCGTGAATCTCGCTAGTTTCGATCTAAAACGATGTATACCGGGTTTTTGAGCTGCAATACAAGTTTTCGCGCAGTTCTGAGAGAAAAAGTTTACACCTTTCTCTCGTCTACTCATCGACAACTTGTAAAATCGATGTTCGTGAATCTCGCTAGTTTCGATCTAAAACGATGTATCCCGTTGTTTTGAGCTGGAATACAAGTTTTCGCGCAGTTATGAGCGAAAAAGTTTACACCGTTCTCTCGTCTACTCATCGACGACTTGTATAATCGATGTTCGTGAATCTCCCTAGTTTTGATCTAAAACGATGTATCCCGTTGTTTTGAGCTGGAATACAAGTTCTCGCGCAGTTCTGAGAGAAAAAGTTTACACCTTTCTCTCGTCTACTCTTCGACGACTTGTAAAATCGAAGTGCATGAATGTCGCTAGTTTCGTTCTAAAACGATGTATCCCGTTGTTTTGAGCTGGAATACAAGTTTTCGCGCAGTTATGAGCCAAAAAGTTTACACCGTTCTCTTGTCTACTCATCCACGACTTGTAAAATCGATGTTCGTAAATCTCGCTAGTTTCGATCTAAAACGATGTATCCCGTTGTTTTGAGCTGTAATACAAGTTTTCGCGCAGTTCTGAGAGAAAAAGTTTACACATTTTTCTCGTCTACTCTTCGATGACTTGTAAAATGATGTTCGTGAATTTTGCTAGTTTCAGTCTAAAACGATGTATACCGTGTTTTTTAGCTTAAATACAAGTTTTCGCGCAGTTATGAGAGAAAAAGTTTACACCTTTCTCTCGTCTACTCATCGACGACTTGTAAAATCGATGTTCGTGAATCTCCCTAGCTTTGATCTAAAACGATGTATCCAGTTGTTTTGAGCTGGAATACAAGTTCTCGCGCAGTTCTGAGAGAAAAAGTTTACACCTTTCGTCTACTCTTCGACGACTTGTAAAATCGAAGTGCATGAATCTCGCTAGTTTCGTTCTAAAACGATGTATCCCGTTGTTTTGAGCCGGAGTACAAGTTTTCGCGCAGTCTACTACTCTTCGACGACTTGTAAAATCAAAATGCGTAAACCGCGCTAGTTTCGATCTAAAACGATGTATCCCGTTGTTTTGAGCCGGAATACAAGTTTTCGCGCAGTTCTGAGAGAAAAAGTTTACACCTTTCTCTCGTCTACTCATCGACGTCTTGTAAAATCGATGTTCGTGAATATCCCTAGTTTTGATCTAAAACGATGTATCCCGTTGTTTTGAGCTGGAATACAAGTTCTCGCGCAGCTCTGAGAGAAAAAGTTTACACCTTTCTCTCGTCTACTCATCCGCGACTTGTAAAATCGATGTTCGTAAATCTCGCTAGTTTCGATCTAAAACGATTTATCCTGTTGTTTTGAGCTGGAATACATGTTTTCGCGCAGTTCTGAAAGTTTACGCCTTTATCTCGTCTACTCATCGACGACTTGTATAATCGATGTTCGTGAATCTCGCTAGTTTCGATCTAAAACGATGTATACCGGGTTTTTGAGCTGCAATACAAGTTTTCGCGCAGTTCTGAGAGAAAAAGTTTACACCTTTCTCTCGTCTACTCATCGACAACTTGTAAAATCGATGTTCGTGAATCTCGCTAGTTTCGATCTAAAACGATGTATCCCGTTGTTTTGAGCTGGAATACAAGTTTTCGCGCAGTTATGAGAGAAAAAGTTTACACCTTTCTCTCGTCTACTCATCCACGACTTGTAAAATCGATGTTCGTAAATCTCGCTAGTTTCGATCTAAAACGATGTATCCCGTTGTTTTGAGCTGGAATACAAGTTTTCGCGCAGTTCTGAGAGAAAAAGTTTACACATTTTTCTCGTCTACTCTTCGATGACTTGTAAAATGATGTTCGTGAATTTTGCTAGTTTCAGTCTAAAACGATGTATACCGTGTTTTTTAGCTTAAATACAAGTTTTCGCGCAGTTATGAGAGAAAAAGTTTACACCTTTCTCTCGTCTACTCATCGACGACTTGTAAAATCGATGTTCGTGAATCTCCCTAGCTTTGATCTAAAACGATGTATCCAGTTGTTTTGAGCTGGAATACAAGTTCTCGCGCAGTTCTGAGAGAAAAAGTTTACACCTTTCGTCTACTCTTCGACGACTTGTAAAATCGAAGTGCATGAATCTCGCTAGTTTCGTTCTAAAACGATGTATCCCGTTGTTTTGAGCCGGAGTACAAGTTTTCGCGCAGTCTACTACTCTTCGACGACTTGTAAAATCAAAATGCGTAAACCGCGCTAGTTTCGATCTAAAACGATGTATCCCGTTGTTTTGAGCCGGAATACAAGTTTTCGCGCAGTTCTGAGAGAAAAAGTTTACACCTTTCTCTCGTCTACTCATCGACGTCTTGTAAAATCGATGTTCGTGAATATCCCTAGTTTTGATCTAAAACGATGTATCCCGTTGTTTTGAGCTGGAATACAAGTTCTCGCGCAGCTCTGAGAGAAAAAGTTTACACCTTTCTCTCGTCTACTCATCCGACGACTTGTAAAATCGATGTTCGTAAATCTCGCTAGTTTCGATCTAAAACGATGTATCCTGTTGTTTTGAGCTGGAATACATGTTTTCGCGCAGTTCTGAAAGTTTACGCCTTTATCTCGTCTACTCATCGACGACTTGTAAAATCGATGTTCGTGAATCTCGCTAGTTTCGATCTAAAACGATGTATCCCGTGTTTTGAGCTGGAATACAAGTTTTCGCGCAGTTCTGAGAGAAAAAGTTTACACCTTTCTCTCGTCTACTCATCGACGACTTGTAAAATCGATGTTCGTGAATCTCGCTAGTTTCGATCTAAAACGATGTATCCCGTTGTTTTGAGCTGGAATACAAGTTTTCGCGCAGTTCTGAGAGAAAAAGTTTACACCTTTCTCTCGTCTACTCATCGACGACTTGTAAAATCGATGTTCGTGAATCTCGCTAGTTTCGATCTAAAACGATGTATCCCGTTGTTTTGAGCTGGAATACAAGTTTTCGCGCAGTTCTGAGAGAAAAAGTTTACACATTTCTCTCGTCTACTCTTCGATGACTTGTAAAATCGATGTTCGTGAATTTTGCTAGTTTCAGTCTAAAACGATGTATACCGTGTTTTTGAGCTTAAATACAAGTTTTCGCGCAGTTATGAGAGAAAAAGTTTACACCTTTCTCTCGTCTACTCATCGACGACTTGTAAAATCGATGTTCGTGAATCTCCCTAGTTTGATCTAAAACGATGTATCCCGTTGTTTTGAGCTGGAATACAAGTTCTCGCGCAGTTCTGAGAGAAAAAGTTTACACCTTTCTCCGTCTACTCTTCGACGACTTGTAAAATCGAAGTGCGTGAATCTCGCTAGTTTCGATCTAAAACGATGTATCCCGTTGTTTTGAGCCGGAGTACAAGTTTTCGCGCAGTCTACTACTCTTCGACGACTTGTAAAATCGAAATGCGTAAACCTCGCTAGTTTCGATCTAAAACGATGTATCCCGTTGTTTTGAGCCGGAATACAAGTTTTCGCGCAGTTCTGAGAGAAAAAGTTTACACCTTTCTCTCGTCTACTCATCGACGTCTTGTAAAATCGATGTTCGTGAAATCTCGCTAGTTTCGATCTAAAACGATGTATCCCGTTGTTTTGAGCTGGAATACAAGTTTTCGCGCAGTTCTGAGAGAAAAAGTTTACACCTTTCTCTCGTCTACTCATCGACGACTTGTAAAATCGATGTTCGTAAATCTCGCTAGTTTCGATCTAAAACGATGTATCCCGTTGTTTTGAGCTGGAATACAAGTTTTCGCGCAGTTCTGAGAGAAAAAGTTTACACCTTTCTCTCGTCTACTCTTCGACGACTTGTAAAATCGATGTTCGTGAATCTCGCTAGTTTCGATCTAAAACGATGTATCCCGTTGTTTTGAGCCGGAATACAAGTTTTCGCGCAGTTCTGAGAGAAAAAGTTTACACCTTTCTCTCGTCTACTCATCGACGACTTGTAAAATCGATGTTCGTGAATCTCCCTAGTTTCGATCTAAAACGATGTATCCCGTTGTTTTGAGCTGGAATACAAGTTCTCGCGCAGTTCTGAGAGAAAAAGTTTACACCTTTCTCTCGTCTACTCTTCGACGACTTGTAAAATCGATGTTCGTGAATCTCGCTAGTTTCGATCTAAAACGATGTATCCCGTTGTTTTGAGCCGGAATACAAGTTTTCGCGCAGTTCTGAGAGAAAAAGTTTACACCTTTCTCTCGTCTACTCATCGACGACTTGTAAAATCGATGTTCGTGAATCTCGCTAGTTTCGATCTAAAACGATGTATCCCGTTGTTTTGAGCTGGAATACAAGTTTTCGCGCAGTTCTGAGAGAAAAAGTTTACACCTTTCTCTCGTCTACTCATCGACGACTTGTAAAATCGATGTTCGTGAATCTCGCTAGTTTCGATCTAAAACGATGTATCCCGTTGTTTTGAGCTGGAATACAAGTTTTCGCGCAGTTCTGAGAGAAAAAGTTTACACCTTTCTCTCGTCTACTCATCGACGACTTGTAAAATCGATGTTCGTGAATCTCGCTAGTTTCGATCTAAAACGATGTATCCCGTTGTTTTGAGCCGGAATACAAGTTCTCGCGCAGTTCTGAGAGAAAAAGTTTACACCTTTCTCTCGTCTACTCTTCGACGACTTGTAAAATCGAAGTGCATGAATCTCGCTAGTTTCGTTCTAAAACGATGTATCCCGTTGTTTTGAGCCGGAGTACAAGTTTTCGCGCAGTCTACTACTCTTCGACGACTTGTAAAATCAAAGTGCGTAAATCTCGCTAGTTTCGATCTAAAACGATGTATCCCGTTGTTTTGAGCCGGAATACAAGTTTTCGCGCAGTTCTGAGAGAAAAAGTTTACACCTTTCTCTCGTCTACTCATCGACGACTTGTAAAATCGATGTTCGTGAATCTCGCTAGTTTCGATCTAAAACGATGTATCCCGTTGTTTTGAGCTGGAATACAAGTTTTCGCGCAGTTCTGAGAGAAAAAGTTTACACCTTTCTCTCGTCTACTCATCGACGACTTGTAAAATCGATGTTCGTGAATCTCGCTAGTTTCGATCTAAAACGATGTATCCCGTTGTTTTGAGCTGGAATACAAGTTTTCGCGCAGTTCTGAGAGAAAAAGTTTACACCTTTCTCTCGTCTACTCTTCGATGACTTGTAAAATCGATGTTCGTGAATCTTGCTAGTTTCGATCTAAAACGATGTATCCCGTGTTTTGAGCTGGAATACAAGTTTTCGCGCAGTTCTGAGAGAAAAAGTTTACACCTTTCTCTCGTCTACTCATCGACGACTTGTAAAATCGATGTTCGTGAATCTCGCTAGTTTCGATCTAAAACGATGTATCCCGTTGTTTTGAGCTGGAATACAAGTTTTCGCGCAGTTCTGAGAGAAAAAGTTTACACCTTTCTCTCGTCTACTCTTCGACGACTTGTAAAATCAAAGTGCGTAAATCTCGCTAGTTTCGATCTAAAACGATGTATCCCGTTGTTTTGAGCCGGAATACAAGTTTTCGCGCAGTTCTGAGAGAAAAAGTTTACACCTTTCTCTCGTCTACTCTTCGACGACTTGTAAAATCGATGTTCGTGAATCTCGCTAGTTTCGATCTAAAACGATGTATCCCGTTGTTTTGAGCTGGAATACAAGTTTTCGCGCAGTTCTGAGAGAAAAAGTTTACACCTTTCTCTCGTCTACTCATCGACGACTTGTAAAATCGATGTTCGTAAATCTCGCTAGTTTCGATCTAAAACGATGTATCCCGTTGTTTTGAGCTGGAATACAAGTTTTCGCGCAGTTCTGAGAGAAAAAGTTTACACCTTTCTCTCGTCTACTCATCGACGACTTGTAAAATCGATGTTCGTGAATCTCGCTAGTTTCGATCTAAAACGATGTATCCCGTTGTTTTGAGCTGGAATACAAGTTTTCGCGCAGTTCTGAGAGAAAAAGTTTACACCTTTCTCTCGTCTACTCATCGACGACTTGTAAAATCGATGTTCGTGAATCTCGCTAGTTTCGATCTAAAACGATGTATCCCGTTGTTTTGAGCTGGAATACAAGTTTTCGCGCAGTTCTGAGAGAAAAAGTTTACACCTTTCTCTCGTCTACTCTTCGACGACTTGTAAAATCGATGTTCGTGAATCTCGCTAGTTTCGATCTAAAACGATGTATGCCGTTGTTTTGAGCCGGAATACAAGTTTTCGCGCAGTTCTGAGAGAAAAAGTTTACACCTTTCTCTCGTCTACTCATCGACGACTTGTAAAATCGATGTTCGTGAATCTCCCTAGTTTGATCTAAAACGATGTATCCCGTTGTTTTGAGCTGGAATACAAGTTCTCGCGCAGTTCTGAGAGAAAAAGTTTACACCTTTCTCCCGTCTACTCTTCGATGACTTGTAAAATCGATGTTCGTGAATTTTGCTAGTTTCGATCTAAAACGATGTATCCCGATGTTTTGAGCCGGAATACGAGTTTTAGCGCAGTTCTGAGAGAAAAAGTTTACAGCTTTCTCTCGTCTAGCCTTGGACGACTTGTAAAATCGAAGTGCGTAAATCTCGCTAGTTTCGATCTAAAACGATATATCCCGTTGTTTTGAGCCGGAGTACAAGTTTTCGCGCAGTCTACTCTTCGACGACTTGTAAAATCAAAGTGCGTAAATCTCGCTAGTTTCGATCTAAAACGATGTATCCCGTTGTTTTGAGCTGGAATACAAGTTTTCGCGCAGTTCTGAGAGAAAAAGTTTACACCTTTCTCTCGTCTACTCATCGACGACTTGTAAAATCGATGTTCGTGAATCTCGCTAGTTTCGATCTAAAACGATGTATGCCGTTGTTTTGAGCTGGAATACAAGTTTTCGCGCAGTTCTGAGAGAAAAAGTTTACAGCCTTTCTCTCGTCTACTCTTCGACGACTTGTAAAATCGAAGTGCGTGAATCTCGCTAGTTTCGATCTAAAACGATGTATCCCGTTGTTTTGAGCTGGAATACAAGTTTTCGCGCAGTTCTGAGAGAAAAAGTTTACACCTTTCTCTCGTCTACTCATCGACGACTTGTAAAATCGATGTTCGTGAATCTCGCTAGTTTCGATCTAAAACGATGTATCCCGTTGTTTTGAGCTGGAATACAAGTTTTCGCGCAGTTCTGAGAGAAAAAGTTTACACCTTTCTCTCGTCTACTCTTCGACGACTTGTAAAATCGATGTTCGTGAATCTCGCTAGTTTCGATCTAAAACGATGTATGCCGTTGTTTTGAGCCGGAATACAAGTTTTCGCGCAGTTCTGAGAGAAAAAGTTTACACCTTTCTCTCGTCTACTCATCGACGACTTGTAAAATCGATGTGCGTAAATCTCGCTAGTTTCGATCTAAAACGATGTATCCCGTTGTTTTGAGCTGGAATACAAGTTTTCGCGCAGTTCTGAGAGAAAAAGTTTACACCTTTCTCTCGTCTACTCTTCGACGACTTGTAAAATCGATGTTCGTGAATCTTGCTAGTTTCGATCTAAAACGATGTATCCCGTTGTTTTGAGCCGGAATACAAGTTTTCGCGCAGTTCTGAGAGAAAAAGTTTACACCTTTCTCTCGTCTACTCATCGACGACTTGTAAAATCGATGTTCGTGAATCTCGCTAGTTTCGATCTAAAACGATGTATCCCGTTGTTTTGAGCCGGAATACAAGTTTTCGCGCAGTTCTGAGAGAAAAAGTTTACACCTTTCTCTCGTCTACTCATCGACGACTTGTAAAATCGATGTTCGTGAATCTCGCTAGTTTCGATCTAAAACGATGTATCCCGTTGTTTTGAGCTGGAATACAAGTTTTCGCGCAGTTCTGAGAGAAAAAGTTTACACCTTTCTCTCGTCTACTCTTCGACGACTTGTAAAATCGATGTTCGTGAATCTTGCTAGTTTCGATCTAAAACGATGTATCCCGTTGTTTTGAGCCGGAATACAAGTTTTCGCGCAGTTCTGAGAGAAAAAGTTTACACCTTTCTCTCGTCTACTCATCGACGACTTGTAAAATCGATGTTCGTGAATCTCGCTAGTTTCGATCTAAAACGATGTATCCCGTTGTTTTGAGCCGGAATACAAGTTTTCGCGCAGTTCTGAGAGAAAAAGTTTACACCTTTCTCTCGTCTACTCTTCGACGACTTGTAAAATCGATGTTCGTGAATCTCGCTAGTTTCGATCTAAAACGATGTATCCCGTTGTTTTGAGCCGGAATACAAGTTTTCGCGCAGTTCTGAGAGAAAAAGTTTACACCTTTCTCTCGTCTACTCATCGACGACTTGTAAAATCAAAGTGCGTAAATCTCGCTAGTTTCGATCTAAAACGATGTATCCCGTTGTTTTGAGCCGGAATACAAGTTTTCGCGCAGTTCTGAGAGAAAAAGTTTACACCTTTCTCTCGTCTACTCATCGACGACTTGTAAAATCGATGTTCGTGAATCTCGCTAGTTTCGATCTAAAACGATGTATCCCGTTGTTTTGAGCTGGAATACAAGTTTTCGCGCAGTTCTGAGAGAAAAAGTTTACACCTTTCTCTCGTCTACTCTTCGACGACTTGTAAAATCGATGTTCGTGAATCTTGCTAGTTTCGATCTAAAACGATGTATCCCGTTGTTTTGAGCTGGAATACAAGTTTTCGCGCAGTTCTGAGAGAAAAAGTTTACACCTTTCTCTCGTCTACTCATCGACGACTTGTAAAATCGATGTTCGTGAATCTCGCTAGTTTCGATCTAAAACGATGTATCCCGTTGTTTTGAGCTGGAATACAAGTTTTCGCGCAGTTCTGAGAGAAAAAGTTTACACCTTTCTCTCGTCTACTCTTCGACGACTTGTAAAATCGATGTGCGTGAATCTCGCTAGTTTCGATCTAAAACGATGTATCCCGTTGTTTTGAGCCGGAATACAAGTTTTCGCGCAGTTCTGAGAGAAAAAGTTTACACCTTTCTCTCGTCTACTCATCGACGACTTGTAAAATCGATGTGCGTGAATCTCGCTAGTTTCGATCTAAAACGATGTATCCCGTTGTTTTGAGCTGGAATACAAGTTTTCGCGCAGTTCTGAGAGAAAAAGTTTACACCTTTCTCTCGTCTACTCATCGACGACTTGTAAAATCGATGTTCGTGAATCTCGCTAGTTTCGATCTAAAACGATGTATCCCGTTGTTTTGAGCTGGAATACAAGTTTTCGCGCAGTTCTGAGAGAAAAAGTTTACACCTTTCTCTCGTCTACTCATCGACGACTTGTAAAATCGAAGTGCGTAAATCTCGCTAGTTTCGATCTAAAACGATGTATCCCGTTGTTTTGAGCCGGAATACAAGTTTTGCGCAGTTCTGAGAGAAAAAGTTTACACCTTTCTCTCGTCTACTCTTCGACGACTTGTAAAATCGAAGTGCGTGAATCTCGCTAGTTTCGATCTAAAACGATGTATCCCGTTGTTTTGAGCTGGAATACAAGTTCTTCGCGCAGTTCTGAGAGAAAAACTTTACACCTTTCTCTCGTCTACTCATCGACGACTTGTAAAATCGATGTTCGTGAATCTCGCTAGTTTCGATCTAAAACGATGTATCCCGTTGTTTTGAGCTGGAATACAAGTTTTCGCGCAGTTCTGAGAGAAAAAGTTTACACCTTTCTCTCGTCTACTCATCGACGACTTGTAAAATCGATGTTCGTGAATCTCGCTAGTTTCGATCTAAAACGATGTATCCCGTTGTTTTGAGCTGGAATACAAGTTTTCGCGCAGTTCTGAGAGAAAAAGTTTACACCTTTCTCTCGTCTACTCATCGACGACTTGTAAAATCGATGTTCGTGAATCTCGCTAGTTTCAATCTAAAACGATGTGTGCCGTGTTTTTGAGCTGGAATACAAGTTTTCGCGCAGTTATGAGAGAAAAAGTTTACGCCTTTCTCTCGTCTACTCATCGACGACTTGTAAAATCGATGTTCGTGAATCTCCCTAGTTTTGATCTAAAACGACGTATCCCGTTATTTTGAGCTGGAATACAAGTTCTCGAGCAGTTCTGAGAGAAAAACTTTACACCTTTCTCCCGTCTTTCCCGTCTACTCTTCGATGACTTGTAAAATCGATGTTCGTGAATTTTGCTAGTTTCGATCTAATATGATGTATCCCGATGTTTTGAGCCGGAATGCGAGTTTTAGCGCAGTTCTGAGAGAAAAAGTTTACAGCTTTCTCTCGTCTAGCCTTGGACGACTTGTAAAATCGAAGTGCGTAAATCTCTCTAGTTTCGATCTAAAACGATATATCCCGTTGTTTTGAGCCGGAGTACAAGTTTTCGCGCAGTCTACTCTTCGACGACTTGTAAAATCAAAGTGCGCAAATCTCGCTAGTTTCGATCTAAAACGATGTATCCCGTTGTTTTGAGCCGGAATACAAGTCTTGCGCAATTCTGAGAGAAAAAGTTTACACCTTTCTCCCGTCTACTCATCCACGACTTGTAAAATCGATGTCCGTAAATCTCGCTAGTTTCGATCTAAAACGATGTATCCCGTTGTTTTGAGCTGGAATACAAGTTTTCGCGCAGTTCTGAGAGAAAAAGTTTACACATTTCTCTCGTCTACTCTTCGATGACTTGTAAAATCGATGTTCGTGAATCTTGCTAGTTTCAGTCTAAAACGATGTATACCGTGTGTTTTGAGCTGGAATACAAGTTTTCGCGCAGTTCTGAGAGAAAAAGTTTACACCTTTCTCTCGTCTACTCATCGACGACTTGTAAAATCGATGTTCGTGAATCTCGCTAGTTTCGATCTAAAACGATGTATCCCGTTGTTTTGAGCTGGAATACAAGTTTTCGCGCAGTTCTGAGAGAAAAAGTTTACACCTTTCTCTCGTCTACTCTTCGACGACTTGTAAAATCGATGTTCGTGAATCTCGCTAGTTTCGATCTAAAACGATGTATCCCGTTGTTTTGAGCCGGAATACAAGTTTTCGCGCAGTTCTGAGAGAAAAAGTTTACACCTTTCTCTCGTCTACTCTTCGACGACTTGTAAAATCGAAGTGCGTGAATCTCGCTAGTTTCGATCTAAAACGATGTATCCCGTTGTTTTGAGCCGGAATACAAGTTTTCGCGCAGTTCTGAGAGAAAAGTTTACACCTTTCTCTCGTCTACTCTTCGACGACTTGTAAAATCGATGTTCGTGAATCTCGCTAGTTTCGATCTAAAACGATGTATCCCGTTGTTTTGAGCCGGAATACAAGTTTTCGCGCAGTTCTGAGAGAAAAAGTTTACACCTTTCTCTCGTCTACTCATCGACGACTTGTAAAATCGATGTGCGTGAATCTCGCTAGTTTCGATCTAAAACGATGTATCCCGTTGTTTTGAGCCGGAATACAAGTTTTCGCGCAGTTCTGAGAGAAAAAGTTTACACTTTCTCTCGTCTACTCTTCGACGACTTGTAAAATCGAAGTGCGTGAATCTCGCTAGTTTCGATCTAAAACGATGTATCCCGTTGTTTTGAGCCGGAATACAAGTTTTCGCGCAGTTCTGAGAGAAAAAGTTTACACCTTTCTCTCGTCTACTCATCGACGACTTGTAAAATCGATGTTCGTGAATCTCGCTAGTTTCGATCTAAAACGATGTATCCCGTTGTTTTGAGCCGGAATACAAGTTTTCGCGCAGTTCTGAGAGAAAAAGTTTACACCTTTCTCTCGTCTACTCTTCGACGACTTGTAAAATCGATGTTCGTGAATCTTGCTAGTTTCGATCTAAAACGATGTATGCCGTTGTTTTGAGCCGGAATACAAGTTTTCGCGCAGTTCTGAGAGAAAAAGTTTACACCTTTCTCTCGTCTACTCATCGACGACTTGTAAAATCGATGTTCGTAAATCTCGCTAGTTTCGATCTAAAACGATGTATCCCGTTGTTTTGAGCTGGAATACAAGTTTTCGCGCAGTTCTGAGAGAAAAAGTTTACACCTTTCTCTCGTCTACTCTTCGACGACTTGTAAAATCGATGTTCGTGAATCTCGCTAGTTTCGATCTAAAACGATGTATCCCGTTGTTTTGAGCTGGAATACAAGTTTTCGCGCAGTTCTGAGAGAAAAAGTTTACACCTTTCTCTCGTCTACTCATCGACGACTTGTAAAATCGATGTTCGTGAATCTCGCTAGTTTCGATCTAAAACGATGTATCCCGTTGTTTTGAGCTGGAATACAAGTTTTCGCGCAGTTCTGAGAGAAAAAGTTTACACCTTTCTCTCGTCTACTCTTCGACGACTTGTAAAATCGAAGTGCGTGAATCTCGCTAGTTTCGATCTAAAACGATGTATCCCGTTGTTTTGAGCCGGAATACAAGTTTTCGCGCAGTTCTGAGAGAAAAAGTTTACACTTTCTCTCGTCTACCTTGACGACTTGTAAAATCGAAGTGCGTAAATCTCGCTAGTTTCGATCTAAAACGATGTATCCCGTTGTTTTGAGCCGGAATACAAGTTTTCGCGCAGTTCTGAGAGAAAAAGTTTACACCTTTCTCTCGTCTACTCTCGACGACTTGTAAAATCGATGTGCGTAAATCTCGCTAGTTTCGATCTAAAACGATGTATCCCGTTGTTTTGAGCCGGAATACAAGTTTTCGCGCAGTTCTGAGAGAAAAAGTTTACACCTTTCTCTCGTCTACTCATCGACGACTTGTAAAATCGATGTTCGTAAATCTCGCTAGTTTCGATCTAAAACGATGTATCCCGTTGTTTTGAGCCGGAATACAAGTTTTCGCGCAGTTCTGAGAGAAAAAGTTTACACCTTTCTCTCGTCTACTCTTCGACGACTTGTAAAATCGATGTTCGTGAATCTTGCTAGTTTCGATCTAAAACGATGTATCCCGTTGTTTTGAGCCGGAATACAAGTTTTCGCGCAGTTCTGAGAGAAAAAGTTTACACCTTTCTCCCGTCTACTCATCGACGACTTGTAAAATCGATGTTCGTAAATCTCGCTAGTTTCGATCTAAAACGATGTATCCCGTTGTTTTGAGCTGGAATACAAGTTTTCGCGCAGTTCTGAGAGAAAAAGTTTACACCTTTCTCTCGTCTACTCATCGACGACTTGTAAAATCGATGTTCGTGAATCTTGCTAGTTTCGAGTCTAAAACGATGTATACCGTGTTTTGAGCTGGAATACAAGTTTTCGCGCAGTTCTGAGAGAAAAAGTTTACGCCTTTCTCTCGACTACTCATCGACGACTTGTAAAATCGATGTTCGTGAATCTCGCTAGTTTCGATCTAAAACGATGTATCCCGCTGTTTTGAGCTGGAATACAAGTTTTCGCGCAGTTATGAGAGGAAAAGTTTACACCTTTATCTCGTCTACTCATCGACGACTTGTATAATCGATGTTCGTGAATCTCCCTCGTTTTGATCTAAAACGATGTATCCCGTTGTTTTGAGCTGGAATACAAGTTCTCACCCCGTTCTGAGAGAAAAAGTTTACACCTTTCTCTCGTGTACTCTTCGACGACTTGTAAAATCGAAGTGCATGAATCTCGCTAGTTTCGTTCTAAAACGATGTATCCCGTTGTTTTGAGCCGGAGTACAAGTTTTCGCGCAGTCTACTCTTCGACGACTTGTAAAATCAAAGTGCGTAAACCTCGCTAGTTTCGATCTAAAACGATGCATCCCGTTGTTTTGAGCCGGAATACAAGTTTTCGCGCAGTTCTGAGAGAAAAAGTTTACACCTTTCTCTCGTCTACTCATCGACGACTTGTAAAATCGATGTTCGTGAATCTCGCTAGTTTCGATCTAAAACG
>JARKHS020031584.1:0-145397 GCA_030143305.2 Amblyomma americanum | reverse complement strand
CGACGCAGCTCAGCACATCAAAGGCGGAACAAACGTGGCTTGTATGGCCATTCCAAAGTCAGCCCTCGTAAAACCCCCGTTATAGCGCAGGCGGCACGCTGGAGACGGCTACAAACTCGGACTGCTCCATACCCCGTACTACTACATGTCCGATACCCAGACCAATTCCCCTCGTCATGCAAACTTAGCGGCAAACCAGGAGACTTTCTACACACCCTGCTCACATGCACCACCTTCCCTCATCACCCATCACCAACCGTGGCGGAGTCTTAGTGGGAGACTCTTATGACCGCAACTTCTCCTTAAGACCAGCGCCGGCTCATCTCCAGCGCTCTGAGAAGGATTGCTTTCCAAGGGCTATCCTTCGCTTTGTAGGGGTGCCTCCTCATAGTGAGGGAGCATCCAAGTGCCATGTATGGGGCTTCGGCCCCTACATCGAATAATAAACGTACGGCTTCTTCTGTCATGCTTTTAAGCGTCCACGTTTTCTTGCAACATGGAGGTTTTAGCAAAGAGTTTCAGCGCGGAAAAGACATGGCATTGTGAAAGAGATACTATATCTCTTAGCTGTTGCACAATAACCAGCCAATAATCCCACGCTAAAAAAGCTAAAAAATAACCCCCGAAAAAAAATGTCCCCAAAATTTCTGAGGAACCACGATCCATGGCTTTTTGGAACCATCAGTTTCGATGATTGAAGCCATCAGAACCCATGACGATGACTGGACTCGCCATCAGAGCTCCAGCCATGACGATTCCTATTGTTCTGGCAGGCAATAGGAGTTGGTAGTTAGGGTTGTGCCGCTCTATGTCTGATTTCAAAGCTGGCCAACCGGTTCCGGTAAGGTTAGTGGTCAAGGGTATTGGTTCATTTTTCTTCTATGTAAAAGTAGCACAACAAACAAGACTGACGCAAAATTACACATCAAAAGCGCTTACTGTTGTCAGCGCCTGTTTTGTATTTACAGCGTTCTTGCCGGTTGCTCTGTTTTGCCCTCCAGGAAAATTGGTTAATATTACTGGAGTACCTTCCAGCCGTCGACAAACGGATTGTGTAAGAAGCATTACATATAATCACGAAGTTGGAGGGGACAGTTCACCTTATCACACGTCAAGAGACCAGTGCCGTAAAGCGTAAAGTCGAACAAAAGACTTTCGAGAGTAAGTGTGCTGCACTTGTTGCGGTGCGAAAGATATCAGTCTAATTGCAGCTTGTTGAAATTACTTCGCGGCATTTTTAGTGATCGATTAAAGGACTCTGCCAAGGAATTAAAATACAGCAGGGTGTTTCAATTTGACGTACGTTTCCGGAAGCTAAGGGCGAGTAAACCGAACATAGCAAGCAATTCTGAACAAAACCATTTTTGAGCGGGAAGCCGTTTATGAACGCATGTTTTTCATATAATGTAAGATTTCACTGTAACTGTCAATATATCCGCAGGTCACCCGATGGCAATCTTGTATTTTTTATGTATTCACGTTTATGCTATCGTCAAAAGAGTTCCCCATTGGTATTGCTACAGCAGTCTTAACTGTTCGATGCGTTGGATGGACACAATTTAAAAGAAAGATTTTGCTACATATCAGAATAACACACCATTACTTTCAATATTTTCATAACAGTGCTGTACAATTTTCCAATTTTCAAAGTTTCTGCCCCAGAAAGCTGGGCACGCAAGAGCCGTGGTAACTTTGCGATGAACGCCTCTCACAATTCTACAACGTGGTGCACCAAATCGGCCACTCGGCCATGAGAAGCATGGTTCGGCAGTTCGCACGCTGGTGGTTCAGGTCTCGTCTCTCGTTCCGTCTTTTGTTTGAATGCCACGTTACCATCTCGAATACGAATCGCCACCTTGACCAAACTTTACCCCTTTCGAAGTGCTGATGGCCGTCGACGCCATGTGTTCTCAAAAAGCAGCCGTGCCCATGAAGCTGGCCCAGCGCCGAGTCTGCGCTCCACCGCCATGCTACTCCGTCTACAGGGCTTACGTACGAATAGACGCATAGTACACTGCTGGGACGTACCAAAATGGAAGATTTTACTCCTGCTGTCCAACACGTAGTCCGCTTTTATCCGCTTGTAATCACCTTGTGCCACAGTATTCACGCTAAACGTTTTTGTAGCGACAGCGTGGCACCCCTTGAACTGCCTGGCCACACTATGCCTGCGTGGCCACCTTTCAGCTCCGTGGCTGCCCTTGAGCTCCGTGGCGGCGTCGTGGCTGGTCACGGTGCGCAGCAGCTGCTGGCGGCGCGGCGCGCCGGAGAGAGAGAGAAAAAAACTTTATTGGCGCCAAAAATTGGTCGATCCAGCGGGACCCGGGTGTCTTCATGTTGAAGTTCCAAGTCTTCCAGGGGTGGTCCCCTTTTTCCAGGGCCCCACTGAGTCTTGCTACCTCATACGCATGCTGGACCAGTCCTTTTTTGACCGCCAGCACGCTGCTGGTGAGCAGGCTCTCCCACTGTTCCGCATTGGGCTCTTTTAGTTCATGGAATGAATAATTGTTTTTACACTCCCATGTAATATGGTATAAAGTGGGGGTGGCTCCACACCACTTGCATGTGTCCGCGTACTGGTTCGGAAACATTTTGTGGAGTATGTGTAAGTTATGAAAGCTTCCTGTTTGCAATCTACGCCAACCGACTGCCTCATATTGCGTTAATAGCTGGTGTGGTAGAGGATACGCTATCCTCTGTCCTCTGGAGTCATTTAGAATTTCCGCGTACGATGGTTCCACCGTTGTGGTGGGCTCAGGGTCACTTGATGTATCTGCTCGGTTGGTAAGCTCGCGAGCTAGATCGTCGGCCCTCTGATTCCCAGCCACCCCGGTGTGCCCCGGCACCCAGAAAATTTTGTGCTGAATTTCTTTGTTCGGGGGTCCCGCCTGGAGGATGATGCGTAGCGCTCCTTTGCTGATCCTACCATTAGTGTAGTGCCTGCATGCTTCTTTGGAGTCAGTGATTATTGTGAGCGATTTATTTCTGCGGTATCCTTCAGCTACTGCTAGCGCAACAGCAGCTTCTTCCCCCTCGGATATTCTGCAGCCGCTCTGTGATATACTAGTGACTAGGTCCCCTTGATGGTTCACCACCACCGATACTACTCTGAGTTCCTTCGTGTTTCTGTTCCATCGATGCAAAGCCGCATCTGTGTATACTACATTTGTTTTTTCAGCTAAGTGCTTTTCTACATACTCTGCTCTCGCAGCCCTTCTCCCTGCGTGCAGATTAGGGTCCATGTTGCGAGGGAATGGGCCCACCCTGAGTGTTTGGCGAATGTTATCAGGTATGCCCGCAACCCTATCTTCCACTTCTTCACTTAAGTAGCCCAGCATTCGCGCCGTAAAAACCACGTTGGGGGAAGTGGAGAGTGGGAGAGAGGTGAGAGAGTTAATCCACGTTCATGGACGAAGATGAAGAAGGAACGCCCAGCGAAACGCAACGGCGAAAGACTAACTTTGCTATTCGACTGAGCGAATTCCACGCCGCCAGCTGTAGCTAACCACAGCCATTTTTTCACCTGTGGCTATTTTTTCCCTTATGCCCTTTCGTTCGGAATCGTTTTTTGCGCGGATATTTATTCGGGGTTATTTTTGCCGACTCCCTGAAGGGAGGTTGTCAAAGAAGCAATGGAAAGGAAGCGAATGTCAGTTAAATCGTTCACTGCTTAAGTAGGGTACCTTACTTGCGAAATATTTATTACAAGTACCACTGATAGGTTTCCTTAAAAACTGTGGTCAACAGATACCGATGAAGTCCGGGGGGAATATACTGTCGTATAAACAATAATAAATCAATGCCTTCACGGAGGTATAAAAAAAAAGCTTTCTTTTTCATTTGATTTGAAACTGCGCCCTTACGCCCCCTATTATGCATAATGTTACGCCTTTTGCCTCCATGATGTCTTCGTTTCCAGTGTTTGCCCTTGCCGCGACTGGCAGCTCCCTCTTTTGTGGTCAGCGGAAGAGAGACGCGATGCGCGGCACAAGCTTAGTGCGGAGTCCTCTTTGTGTCTTTCTGACACCTACACTCCCGCCCATATGACTCATATCTGAGAATTACTGCAGGAAGGCCGGCACGAACGACTATAGTTCATACCCGAAAACACGCGTTCTCATTCCCGGCACTGCAGCGTGCGCTGACCTTAGAAATGTAGGCCATGAATCAAGCCGTGAGTAAAGAACAACTCTCTCGACCCGCGGCAAGAGCGATAGGGGGGCAGTAAAGGAGATAAGGATAATTCCAGAGCTTTGGGAACACGCTGTGTTCAAGAGTCTGCAGCCGCTGTTTGCACTTTAGTGTAATAACGTAAAAAAAGTAGGTGGAGAAGGTTAAAGGCTGCCTCTACGATGCGAATATTTCTGCTTCATGGAGTAGGGGTTCAGTTCGGAAAGGGGCAAGAACACTGAAGGAAGCGTGCATGCTGGGGCGGGTGGAAATTCATAATACGAAGAACAGGAGAAGGAAAGAACTGAAAGAAGCCGGCCCCTCATGCACACACCGCACCTGCATTGTGTGCTGTGCAGTGTGCCTTGAGGCGGCGCCCTCAAAGGGCTGTCGAGCGGGAAAGCGGGCTTGCTGGTGGCAGGTGTTATTTTGACGGCGCTCGAGCCCCGCGCTGGCTTGCGCACCCTGCGCGGCTAGTCGCGTGTCTCGTGAGTGCACGCACGCGGCTACACAGTGCGGCAATTCCCCCACCCTGGCTGGGGTCGGGTGGGCGACCTGAAGGGGCTTTCCGTCGGAGGGTATTCGCAATCTATTCTTTATTATTTGCCAATAATTTGTTCAACGCTCGCCTTTTTTCGCCGACTGTGGTATCTTTACTGCAGTGTTGTGTTTACTTCCTCCGTGTATTGTGCGAAAGGGGTCCCCAAGCAGCACAGGTGACCGGCCCAATATTGCAACAAGATGGTTCAATCCTGGTCCTTTGTAGGGCCGGCCTTTGCCAATACTCTTCCAATGTTGGGCCACTTACCTGTGCTGCTTGGGTCTCCGCTTGACGACGTGAGCCGAGTGCATTCCAACATCTGCGATACCGGAAAACAAAGAACTCGCTTAGCTTGCTTTAATTCTTCCAGTGCTTTGCAGGCCACTTACTAGCGATCCGTGTTGCTTGTTTCTTTGCTTGGGGGCTTCCTGCCTGCTCGAGAGGGTTTGAAAAATAAAAGAAAAGAAAATATACTCGCGTGCCCCGCAAGGAAGCATCGAATCCAGAGGCCCCTGAAGCATCCGGAGTCATTGCCCTTGGAACCTCGCTTTTCTACTCTTCCTTCTCGCTGAACGCCGGGCATTGGCTTCAGGGGGATCTAGTGGAATGTGCTTCCCCGTCGCGTTGCTTTACGGCGTGTATGCGATCCTGCGAGAGCCGCAGCGGCGCTGTAGTCAACGATTCTAAGGAAGTCTAAGGCGCACAGCCAATGTCCCCCCAGAGAGTAGACTCCGGCTCAGTTCTGCGCTCGCGAGATAGCAGGCGGCGCGTCAGCTTTGAGAAGTAATTAATCACGCCTCGCTTGGCGTTGCACGTTTTCAAGGACAAAATGAAACACCTGGGAGCGCTTTTATCAGCGGATGTGTGCCTGAAGAACAACAAAAGCTTAAATCACGCTACGCCTCACATAATAAAACTTCAGGATTGGAACGGGTTTGTCTATTGTGATCGCATTTCTATTCCTCCCCGTTTTACTGGCACTGCTCACCAAATAGAAAAGAGCTGCTGCTGTCATTCTTGATATCTTAAATAGTATTCACCCCTACTACGACATAGCAAAGATAACGTGATGATGTCCTTGCCTTACTGTACATAGAATATACCGTGAGCCACGCTAGATGATTACGCGGGATCAACGAAGTCATAAGGTCAGATGTTGTTTCTCATTACCCCACATTAAATTTTTGTTCTGAGGATGGCATACCAGTGAAGATTGAGAGGGTTAATCTATGGCGCAAAGTTTAGTGACCCTTCTAAACGAACGAGAGACAGTGGTAAAGGTCACTGGTAAGCCACCTTCGCACATATCAGCCGGTCATAATGAAGACAAGCGCCAGTGGCTCACAGTACAAGGTGACGGAGGTGAAACAAACAAAATAACAGGAAAGTGTTGGCAGCGTAGTTCATGACATCTTATGTACCTCTCAGGCACAGGTTTTCTGGGTTCCTAATGCAGCTCTCATGGTTGTCACCCTTGCAGTGTAGTTTTAGTTCTTTGCGTTATTGTTGGTTGTCTTGTATGACATTTTGCTGCTTGCTTTGCTGTCACGAGGGTGCGGAGGCTTTCGGGGTGCATGCCTGATGCGGTAGGCGGCGGCCAGTTCTCTGCCTTCATGAGGCAAACCTTTGGACCTCTCCTGAATAGTGGAGACGTTGTAAGGCTTCCCCTCTTTACACTGTGGTAGGTGGTCAGCTTGGAAGATGGAGATATGCTCGTGGTTTAAAGTCGTGCTGGAGGAGCAACTGTGAATCCTGTCATCTTTACAGCGCCCCAATGTTTGATTTTTTTTTCTGAATTTCTAATCTCTTCCATTTCATTAAGGCTTTTTTTGCCAAAAGAATGACAACGCTCTCTCGCATCGAGCACTCGGGTGTGGCCCTGGAAAAGCCTTGAAACCATATAGTATGAGCACATAGGGACAATTCACGTTTCAGTTGTGTTAACAGATTTATTAAAGTTTTTTCGTATTAAAAACAAAGACAGGTAGATAAATGTAACACAAAATACGTGGTATATGCAGCATAAAATTCGACTCTTTAGTCGGAACGAGTTAATCGCTTTTAGCTCATCAATTCATTAAGCTTCTCAGCTAGTTTATGGATCCGATAGTGAAAAAGAAACCTTATTGGATGTCAGTTGCACGCTGTTTGCTTCGGAAAACACAAGTGTCGCATTTTTACAGCGCCCGGCATTCAGTGAAATAAGAATATTGTGTTACGCCCAATTGGCCACGACGGCTATTTGGATCAGTCCTAATAATTCTGCTCCACAATCGCAACGTTATTCGCTTAATCAATCAATCACGAAATAAATCGGGTTAGTGATCTACCACTTTATCAGCAGCAGTCCCTTTCCAAAGCTATATTCAAATTCAGTCCAGGTTTCCTTACAAGAATGGAATCGCTGCGCTGATAAAAACATTTGCCTGGAATTTTATTCTGACATTCCAATCACTATGCGCACAATTTTGTTTTTTCAAAATGCGCCGGAAAGTGACTTGTACTTATCTCCACAAATGTTTACAAAAACCTGGTGGGTTCGTCTTCTGATTTTGTGGTATTCTTTAATGCGCCCCTGTTTGTCTTGAAGCGATCGTACCCCAACATTGCCCTTCGCGGGAGCGTCTCCTGTTGAGACTCAGCTTGCATAATAATCGCATCGAATTCCGACGGAGTCTTATAAGGTGCATGGCCTCTGTTCCTTCAGTACTGTCCTCCCCGTCATCCTGAAGGCCAGTGCACAGTTTAGATTATGGTCTTCCAGGCTTCTGTTCTCTATCTCCTTGGCAAGAGATGGCACACCAATTGGCGTTCGTATAAAAAGGCTAGCGTTTTTATCCTTCTCTCCCTATCTCCCGCATGCTTTTCTCCAGCCGTTAGCCTGTTCTTCGCTTTGCCTCGTGTTTGCTGCCTTCTCCGAGCGGAGCCCGGCGGATGCCGTTGCGATGCAGATTGGAGCCATACGATCGCGTCTACACTCCTTCTTGAAGATCAGTGCGGGTAATGTTTTCTGAATGAACTCTAGTACGTGAACGGAATTCCGTATTCGGAAATTACTTTAGAAAAAAATTCCGCATCCAGCCCGTTTCGGAATTATAGTCCAGCGGAGGTCTTCCCCTTCATGCCTCATTGCTCTCTGTTTCTGCGGCTGCTTCTCCCTATTCTGATCCTCAACTGCTCACCCCTTTCTACTCTCCTGCTTTCCTCTTCACGGGCATTTGTTCCCTCTATGCATCCGCTACAAAATGGCATCCTCTAAATCATGTTCTCAGAAATCTTACGCTTTATTTTCTTATTACACATACTTCTTTTCTGCGTGTATCTCGAGGTAGGCAAGCTGGTATATCTTCGCAGCTTTAAAAAATATCGAAAACACAAAGGGCCCATTGTTTTTTAGCTCATGCAGCCAAATATACAATCTCGTCCTAAGATTGGCGGTTTTGATGCATATGCACCCCAGCATTCAACTCTTCTACTCAGCTTATTTTAACGCGACAACATTAAGCAGCTCGTGTCGCAGAAAAGCCGTTGTCGGCATTCTTGGCGTTCTCGGCGTTGTAACAGGAGAACCTCCAAATAAAAAAAAAATCTCGTGGCTATGCACGAAATTGAACCCAGGTTTTGCAGACTGCGAGGCGAGCTGCGAAGGCTCTTTTCTTTTTTGCTGGCTGGAACTGAATAAAATGTGGACATAGTGAATGATTTGTGGTCTTTGACATCGTGAAGTGCCTTTATTTGCTGGTGCGGACATGAGTAGTACACCGAAAGCGCTGCAACACGCTGTCGCGTTCCACTCTGAGAGGCGAGCCTTAAGCGTGATCCAGTTTTTTTTCTTCATTTTCTTTCTAATCCAGTTTGTTCGGGGCATGCTTGAAAGACTACAGATGAGAAAGACATCACCACGCTGAGGTGTTTCTTTCAGCGCATGTTGTTCAAATTCTTGTGCCTAATAAATCAAGGTCTCTTCAGTATCGTGACGTAGGCATGACAACGCTGTGGTCAACACACAAGCAGACAGACATGGCGCAGAAACGCACTTTTTTGGACTTACATGAGCCCCGCTCAGCGGCGATGAAAGCACAAGCGTGCTCGGCGTTGTTGCAGAAGAAACTGAAGGTCGCACTCGGCCGCGCTCATTTTAAAGCAGACAAAAACTTTCAACAAAATGCGCAAAAACTGCCTACTAGAATCCTGAACATCGTAACAATAGTTGCACATGGATAGAATCATGCTGAAGAAATCTCGTCACCTCGGTGTAGCACATGCGGCATACATAATGAATAAGCAAACACTGCAAAGTTTCAAGCCAACATTCCGTAAGACAGCATGCGGGCCGAAGGTTCAATGAAACTAGGCAAACAGGAAAAAAAGTTTTTAGCCACCTCATCAAAGCGCTTCTGCAATTAGAGTTTCACTAATTCTTAAATCTTATCGCTGCGTTAGGTATTCTGCTTTGTAAACGAAGCGATCTGCTAAAACTCATTTCTTGCCTGGCGCTACCGGTGGTGTTACTGAAAGCCTCTAAATCTCCCTTTGAAAAGAGTAGAGCGCAGTTTCCACTTGTAAATATTGTGTCATAGTTCACTGCACTTGATAGTGCACCTGCACAATTGGCTATTTGATGTATGTTTTCAGTCGATGCCTTCAAACACAGCCCTCATACAAAACAAGGGGTGTGAAAGCTTCCTTGATGAAGGGCTGTTTCGTGATCCACCAAAAAAAAAAGTTCAATATGATGGAAAGAAAGACTTCAAAGAAAAAAGTAATCTCGCCATTTGATCCCTTCATTGTGCGTCCAACCAACCCCAATGCTTATGCGCAAGACAGGTTTGACATCGTTTCCAATGAGTTCCTAGCGTAATTTGCTGACATTTACATTACCCCCTTACGTGCCTCGCAGAGCACGAAGTGATAGATGGAGTTCCAGTCGCTTCTCTTAAGAGATGAGCCATTGCGCATACAAGACATGGTTTCCCCTGTAGGGAACAGGACAACTTAGATGTTTTCCAGCTTTCACTAAAATGCCTTCAAGGAATACATATTGGGGAGAGAGCAGCCAAATTTTTCAGAATGCTGAGGTCCACCACGAACCAAATCCCACAGATAATCAAGAGGATAACAAGACGCAAAAGCATGCGATAAGAGGACACGCTCCGCCTTTTTTAGGCTCTACTGACCTGCAAAATGACGTATGGCATGCTGTATCACCAGGACTAGCTAAACAAACGACACCAAAAACAGGCGCAGTTCATTAGCAGAGGCGCATAGAAAACAGCGCCGGGTCTCCCCATCATAACGTCGAACGAGAATTTAGCGGCTCTCGGGGTTCACAACTCTTGTTCGAGCTGTCAAACGTGGTTCTGGCTTTGCAAAAAGGCCAGGGTGCAGAACACGGCGACGGGCAGAGCAATCTTCCGCCGGAGCTGAATGGTAACAGCGCTCCGCGCTCTCGATGGGCAACAGTCGTTCCCGCCGAGAACAGAAGCAGGATCAAGGTGAGCCCCATTTGCAACCACAAAAACCATGGACTCCACGAAGGCCAGCGCAAGGCTCGCGTTGACCGACAGCGGCGACCAGCACGTGACGTACGTGGACGTGGCGGCGTACCCCGAAGGGGGTATCTTTGGGGTAGCTGCCATGAACGGAACATACAACTCATTGACCCTTGCGACCTCCGTCAGGGCAGAGAGCCCAGCTGCGGCTGAAACCATAGCCGTAGCGCTAATCATCAAGTACCACGACATGGTTGACAGAGAAGCTCACGTCGTCACCGACGCGCCACAGGCCTGCCGGAACTTTACGAACTGACGAAAACCGCTGCTGGCGGCTCAGGTCCTATGCCCGAAGCTGGGAGGTTACCATAAAATCAAGTGGACGCCGGGCACGCGGGGCTGGAGGAGAAAAAGGGGCGAAATCCTCAGCTCGAGCGTCGACCAACCAAGCGGGGCAAAATCAATCGGCCGAAGAATCCCCACCCTTTCCCTTCGTGTCTCTGCCATTTAATTACAGCGAACGACTCGAGATCCAGCTGCTTATCCTCAGAATTTATCCTCCCCTTCAAAAAAAATTCAGCACTGAAGACGCCCTAGCTGCCAGACTTATTCAAACAATCACATTCCCAACCTACGCTGATAAGGCATGATGTACCAACTAACATGTGGCGTCTGCTCCTGGTGCGCCGAAACATGTCCCACACTATTTCACCTCTCGTGGGGTCCGGGTGCAAACCCCAACACTTAAACGTGACTAGTACCTCATACCCTTACAGGAGAAAGAGCACTCATCCAGCAAGTTCGTCAAGCAGCCATGGCCAGTTTGAGTCCTAGAATGAAAAAGCCACCCTCTCGACCTCTAGAACGAGATCAATAATCTCGTTGGTTCCAACGAATGTTTCCACTCCTCTCCTCTGAGTGCGGACGCCCAGTGGGGACAGAAGAATCCTAGGTCGGTGAACTGTGCCACAAAAAGTGAACTGTGCCACATAATTGTCTAATTACCGCTATGATGGAGTAGTTGCCGACCGTACAGCCGCCATGGCTTTTCCCGACTATCGCTTACGACAACCTACAGTTTAGGGTTCTTTGCTGCAGCAGTGGCTCAGTGCTTGTTGTGCTCGGCTGCTGACCCGAAAGACGCCGGTTCGATTTCAGCCGTGGTGGTAACTTTTCGATGAAGGCAAAATGCTAGAGGCCTGGCTGAGTACTGTGCGATGTCGCTGAAGGCTAATGGCCCCAGATTGTCGAAATTATTCGGAGCCTTCGACTGCGGCGTCATCATAATCTGAGTCATTTGGGACGTTATACGCCATAAATTCAAATACATTAGGGCCTATTTAGGAGCAACCCCTCAGTTGCGTGCACCGTAACAATAACGTTTACAACAGCATGAAGCGTTAAAGGGAAGCTGAAGAACTTTTCGAAAAAAATGAGTTCTCTACGTCATTTTATAGCTTTTAGTCCGCTGCAAAAGAATATCTCACTCAAAAAGAGGGGAAATAAACGCAAAAAGCTGTCCTTTAGAAGAAAACGCGCCCCGTCGCCTCAGGGCGCCGAGCGAACGCCGCTCTTGCGCGCGATTGGCCGGGACTGTCGTGACGTCATCCACGGGGATCTGCTGCCGGCGCCGACGGCGTTGATGCGTAGCGCGTTGCTTCAGCTGGCTTTTAAGCACTACGTTTCGGAAATTATGGATAATTCAAGCAGTGTTGAACAGTTTGGACTTTCACCATGCATTTTCGAGGCATCAGCAGCTTCAGAAAACGGCGAAAACAATGACGCCGCGGAGTGCTCGGGCAACGAAAGTCAAGTCGCGACATTTTCACGTGTTGGAAATCTCGACTGGATGGATGGATGGGTGGATGACAGATTTTATTTCCACCGGAAATGGAGACCCCTTACTACTCACCGCCCATAACACGCAGGCCTGTAGGGCGGGGGCCGGAGCCTTCGTGACTAAAGGCTAACAAAGAGATTTGATCTATTCGCGGCCTCAGTCGCCGGCGGATTGACTTGTTTCTGCCGAGCGGGTTCTTCGCTCCGCAGCAGGGCTTCCCAACTTTCTCTGCTGTCGATATCCACGTCGACTCCGGGGTAGTCAGCGCATCCCATATTCTTTGGTTCCGAGTAATTGTGAAACGGCCGGACTGTCGGAACCTGGACGAGCGCGCGCAAGCCTATTCCGAAATCATTGAGAACTGCAGACTAAATAGAAAACTGGTGCCACCACCGGATAAAAAGCGAAGTAATAGAGAAGCGACCGCATGGCAGTGCCTGCAAGCCGGAAATTTCATTAACCTAGAATGGGCCTTTCACGTCCTACCAGGGTAACAGGAAAGCCAAATCTCGACTGATACGTATGTTTTGCGTAGGTGCATGCGCGTGCATTTCTTTTGTGTCGGTGCATGTGCAGGTGGCAATAAAAAAAATGAAATTGCACCGAAACGTTGTTGTCTACCGCTGCTGCATAAAAGCCTGACCAACAACTTCTTTACGGCGACAGCTGGTCTGTGTGTCTTCTCCTGGCATTAGCTGCCTCTTTTTTTAGCTGTTATTTTTATCTTGACCAACTTCTTGTAACGCCTGTAAATATGATCTAATTCAGATCACCGGGAAGCTTACAGGAGTCGCGCGAGGTAAAGCATTTGTTTGTTCATTTATTTATAGTTACTTGCCTAATTACTCCCGAAGGCCTTTTAGGACTACAATAGAATGCCAAACTGGATGAGTTGGAGTAGGTGCACTGCTATACCGCAGCGCGAAGAGACGAGGTGACCGGGAGGAAGCTCCCGTGTGCGCTTTCCTTCTGTCGCATGTTCGGGCTACTGGTCAACCATGAAACGTCTGCACTTACCCCCGTACATTGTTTTTTTGCATGCTGAACACGCTTTTGAACCATAATTATGGCTGCGTTTCGGAGCTCGCAGTGCTGCTCATCAAAACTAGTCTGCTGCGAGATATAGTTGCTGCTGTTGCGCATCGAGATAACCAGCAGAATTACTTGTGGATGATATGCATGTATGCCTACCGCGGCTCGACAACTTTGCCGTTCTGACTCAAGGACAAATGAGCACGAATTATGGCGCCATTGTCGATCGGCAGCCATGACCAAGCGCTCATTAATGCGAATGTTTGCTTTGCTTAAGTATACTAGGCTTACATAATCGCTTTTTTGCTCAGTTATGTGCAGCTAGGGGTACTGCACGCTGATGAAAGATTAAGAGAATTGCTTGTGGTGCCACGAGGTACAAGCAATCAGGAAAAAGCAAAAAGACGCACAGTGCGTAACCAGCTCAAAGAAGTTCAAAACTGTGCCTCAAAGACAGTGCTGGAAGTGGCCTTAGCTCAGCATGGATGTGAACCAGCTGGAAAAGGCAAAGGGTTTACAAACAAGAAAGTAATATAACGAAAAGAGAAATATTGATGCACATATTTTGTGCAGGCAGTTTCGGCATGCTGCGCACCACCAGATTGTCTGGTGAACGTGGAAGAGGCTGGGGGAGAACAAACGAAGGATTCTACCAAGCTGTGTGCTGAGCGCTGTTCGAAAGAAGTGCCATGCAAAACTGGTATATATACATGCAGGCTTCAAGCATTGCACAGAACGCCTGAATCAGAGAAAGTGAACGGCACTGGAAGAAAATTACGTTGATCTTTGGTTCGCCGCCAATGCACGCGCCGCAGCGAAGCAAGCGCAGCCAGACGGCCAGCCGACTCTCCGTGAAAGGCGTCACTTCCGCCAGTTCTCCCTCTCTGCCGTCCCCCCACCCGGCGCTTCCGGAAGCGACGAGGGCGTGCCGGCGGCGGGTGTTTAAGAAGCGATTGCAGCTCTGTTTGCGGACAGAATCGGGAAAAAATTTACACACATGATTTTCAAGGTCCTTTCTTCCCGACCACAGCGTTTCATGCGATTTGAAAACCGTTTCAGCTTCCCTTTAACAAAGCACGGTTTCGATAATAGAAAATGTCGTTTTGTTGTTTTGGGAAATGCTGGCTGCTTGGGCACAAAATTTCACATTGTATTTATCATTTTCAATCTCCACTTACCACACCTTTTATTTCTTTTCCTCTATCGTTCACCTCAGCAGGTATTTTTGTGCCTTTTGAGTGCTGCTCACTTCCTTATGGTTGGTCCCAATGCAGAGTTTGTGTACACCAGGTAAGCGGGAGCTCGGAAGCTCCCAAAAATCAAATTTAATCTGACACACACTGTCACTGCCCTCTTTCTGCGCCGTTCTCTCATCAAGGAGTTGTGAGAGCTCCCTTAGTTTCGGGCTCCATAAGTTTTGTGCCTAGCGGTAAAAGTTAGAGCCACTAAGTGTTGTTATTTATCCATTCAGACGTACATTTCAATGTTTCACCTGAGCTTATTGCACTTCAGTGTACAAGAGAAGAAAGAAAGATGTCAAAGTATTTGTTTCCTGTTCATTGAGAACCATCTAATATCGATATCATTATAATTCAGGCTGTGCTGTGATGTTATTGTCAGGAAGAATGAAAAGGAAAGTGCACAGGCCTGCCCACTGTCTCAAGTTGAGCCACAGTCGCTACCACGTGCTGAAAGTAGGGGAGTTGAAAGATAGGATAGGAGAGCAAATATTTACAGAAAAGACGCAAAAGAGGCGCGTATAATGTCCCAGGCCGATCCCGGAAGCGGTGCAATACCGCGCCATCCTTTGGCGGGGGTGAAGCCTGTAATTCATTCGTTTTAAATCCCACTGTAAATCCCACTCTCCATTTATTCGCCGCATGAAAATGTACAGTTGTCTCTTTGTGTAAAACTGCATTCGTGTTCGATATGTAATAGGTGATTCACGTGTTCTGCTGTCACTTAAACCTTTTTTTCCGGCTTACGTTATTCATTAAGCTCCCATGCGAACATCAGTTGGATCTCATTCATTTTTACAGCGGTTGAAAAGAGTGACATAAAAGTATTTATCTTCGTAACTTGACCTTTTTATTTTGCCGCGAAGGTTAAATATTAAATCAAAACTCTTTCGGCCCGTTACTGGAAAAAAAGCAGATCAGCCGTAGAAAAGAACAGACAATAAATTACGCTGAATTGTATCGCGTCGAAAGACTCGCGAAGCATTGCCTTCTTCAACAAAGCGTCCCAGTCTTGGCCGTTTTATTCTTCTAATGGTGTGTGCGGAGAAAAATCACTGCCAGAACAATAGAGACGTCTTCGGCCGTCTGCTTTTCTCGGAAGCCCATTGTGCTATATATATATCATGCTGACACCACAGGCGGAAAGCCAATATCTTCCCAACCCGTTCTTTTTCATCACAAGTTTGAAATTAGGAAAATATTTATTACTTTTGTTTCTGTATTGGAATATGACGAGGGTCTTTTTGTGTATATTGTTCTCAAGCGAAGGAAGTCGTCAAAAGTGCAGTGCTTATTCAAGCCATATAAAAGAAATGAAAATGATTCATTCAAAGGGATGATTAAGTAAGGGATGCATTGAGTAAAAAGTGCGCAATATGTTGACATGTAGCCTTAAGAGAGCCACAACGCCGGTTTCTGCAGCGTCAGATAGCCTGATTTATAACCAGCGTTGAATTAAATTAGATAGGCAACAAGTTACGGAAAGGAAGTCGTATTTTGGCTGTTGTTCAACCAGTGCACTGCCATAGAGAGGTTCAGACCGATCTCGGCATATCCTGCCTGCGCGCAACATCATGGGTGGTGGTGGTTGTTGCAATGAAGGAGGGGAGGGGGATACTGGTCCCGACGTATGTTCGCCCTTGGGGCATCACTCTTGGGGACCAGGGGAGGGGGAGGGGATGTAGTGGGGGAGGGGAGGGGGAGGGCCGCCGCAGTTTCCGTGGATGTCCTTAGGCGTTCTGGAGTCGCACCGCCGCAACAACGTCAGCGTCCAACAGGGAGGGGAGCCCCGTTGCACTGGGAGTGTGTGCAAGCACCGGGCAGGGGGAGGGGAGCCTCGGTGCACTGGGAGTGTGTGCAAGCCCCGGGCGGGAGGAAGGGGAGCCTCGGTGCACTGGGAATGTGTGTAAGCCCCGGGCGGGAGGAAGGGGAGCCTCGGTGCACTGGGAATGTGTGTAAGCACCGGGCAGGGGGAATGAGCGTCGGTCCACTCAGATCCATCGCCTCGTGCTGGACGGGGCGAAGGTCTAGAGGAGGATGCTCAGGCCAGTCTCCTCTAGGAAGGAGAGGAGGACCCGATTCTCCAGGCTGCGAGCCGGGAAGAGGAGTTCGTGCTCCGTAGTAGACGGGAGACCGAGTGCCCGGTATCCCGACTCGAGTCGTCGCCTGGGGAGATCATGGGTCGGGCACTCCAGCAGGAGATGGCCGAGCGTCCCCGTGTCCCCGCAGGAGGGGCAGGCAGGAAAGTGGGCCATACCACACACGTACAACCTGGAGGGCATCCACGTGCAACCGATGCGGAGGTGCAGGAGGAGGGCTCGGTTCCGCCTGGGCAGCTTGTCTGAGAGCCGGCGGAAGGGCTTGTAGGCCGCAATCATCCGGTCGGGGGAAGGGCCCGTACCATCTGCATAATGAGGAGGCGGGAAAAATAATGAGGGTCACTGCAATAAATACCGGGAACCCATCGGTGTGGGTATACTTGGCCAGAGCGTCGGCCAGGTCGTTGCCTTCAATACCGGAGTGGCCCGGCACCCAATGCAGGGAGATCTGGTGGCCAGCATCCTCCAGGGTCTGCAGGCGGGCCCTTTGCAGGGAGGTAGTGGCCACGTTGTCAAGAAGCCTGGACCGCAGCTGGAGGGCTTGCCGGGAGTCACAGAGGAACACGACCGGACCATGTCGGATGGCCGCAATCAGGTCCACTGCCAGGTGGAGTCCGGCCAGCTCAGCCGCAGTGGAACTGCCTGGGAAGGGCAGCCTACACGTCCTTGTCGCGTTCAGCTGCGGAGCCACGAATGCCGCTGCCCCCTGTCCTGTGGCTGGTAGCACCGAGCCATCGGTGAAGAGAAGGGTGGACCCCTTAATCTCATTCAGGAATGCAGCAGCGGTCTGATTGAGGGCCGCAGCTGGTGTCCTGGTGTCTGGCGATTCGACGTGCCTCCGAAGTCCAGGGAGACCTGCAGGGGAGGCCCGTAGGTGGTGGGGGGAGGGCAGGATGGCTGGCGGGAGGGCCCAGGGAATCCATGTAGTCAGCGGAGAGCATGCCCATCCTGGAGTGGAGGCGTCCCGAGAGGCGTGCACGGAGGGCTCTGCAGTCAGAAACATGGTGGCGCCGGTCCGTGTATGTGAGGCCTCTCTGTAAGAGTAGGAGATTTAATGGGAGCACCCCCGCGTCGGCTAGGGTGGCTGTGATCTGGGAGCTCCTTGGGACTCCCAGGAGACGGCGGATTCATTTCCGCCGAGAGGTCTTGAGTCGGCGGAGCCGGGTGGTCCTTAGAGTAACCAGAGGAAGGGCATAGAACACCGCTGATGTCCCAGCTGCCTCAAACAGCCGGATGGCCCATGTAGAGGAGCAGCCGTTCCCGCGTGCCAGGAGGCGTTCGGCTGCTCGGCCGACGTGGTCCAGGCGGAGCAGGAGGTGCTTGTCCGCTGGGATCCAAGTGAGGAGGTGGCCGATGCTGAGACAAAGGTACCTCACTTGCTGCCTCCAGGGGAGGTCGGTGCCGTCAATCTGCAAGGTACGGATTCACGACGTGGCCCGTGCACCCCGCGGATGGACGAAGAATCCCTCTAACTTGGTGGCAGAGAGCACCAGGCCCCTGGACGCCACGAAGCACTGCACCTCGTAGAGGGCTCGCTGGATGGCCTGCCTGGCAGAGGCAATGTGCTTCGGAGAGGCCCGGACCTAGAGGGCGACGTCGTCCGCATACAGGGAGCAGAAGACCCTGTGGCAAAGACCCTGCTGGATGGCGGACGGAAGGCCGGCCATGACCAGGTTGAAGAGGAAGGGGCTGAGAACTGAGCCCTGAAGGACCCCGGTGGTGATGGGCCGCGGAGAGCTCAGGGTGCCCCAACCCGAACCTGCACGGAGCGGTTGGAAAGAAATGCGGTTACGAATTGACGCAACCGCCTGGTCACTCCGAGTTTGTCCAGGGCCTGCTCGATGGTGGAGTGGGGCAGGCTAAAACGGGCGAGTGCAGGAAAGCAGAAAGGGAGAGTGAAAAACAAACATTATGCCCCCTATTCGAAGTCTCCTCAATTTCCGTTGATTTCGGCAGAAAAGAGAACTGTGGCGTGGTTACTTAACAAATAGGCCTTCCTTTGAAAAACCAAGCGTGCAAACGTTTTAGCTGCTTTGTAGAGTCTTTATGACTCTCTTGGTAACTCTAATCTTTGTCTGCATTAAGAACTAAGCGGATATGTACAAAAATGGCAGATGGTGTTCCTCCCTTTTGGGTCTAATTTATTTGAATCAACCATAAGTCCTTCTCGAGGCTGAATCAAGATAGATTAACCAACACTACTGTAGAAAATCATTCGATAGAGTGCAACCATTTGTGCGACGCAAACGACGCACAGATGCAATTGTTCATCCAAGGAGAGCGACGGCAAAAAAATACCAATGGAACAGTTGAATGTTCTGATGGCACCCAATACGCTATCTGCTCGACCAACACCGCTTTATTTTTATTGCCATCAATGATGACGTTGATTAATTTTTATGGAGCAATCGGAGGTGCTGGTGTGAAATCGCCTTGGTAGCAGGTACTTTTCGCGTATACAAGGTGGGATCAAAAACTAATTTTCGTGGACTAACTCCATAAGAAATTATAAATAACGTACAAACATTGCAGTTCTGGAAGACAGCTCCTTAAAGATCAAACCGTCATATAATACCTAAGTTTAGAAAAAAATTTCCTTTGATAAGCTTTCTTGGTGTAACTTCAAGGTAACCTCAACATTTGTTTGCTTTTTTTTCGCGTTCCTATAATGTACCTATACACTTGCAGGCTGTCATCGCTTGTTGCTCATAATTATGCAGTAAGCTCATCCGCCACAGTTTGATGCCGCTTCTCGTTTCAACCACAAAAAACCTGAAATGCGCCACCGAGAGGCAGGTATAAGCCACCTGACAGAGAATTCAAGATGTGGCAGTCCGATAACAGCGTGACCAAAGCGTCCACTTGCGATTGGAGTCTGTTTTATTGCGAAAGTCCTACTTCAGGCGTACCAACCCCGAGCAGGAATACTGTCTTGTCTTTTTGCTCTTGCGTCTCGTGCCTTGTGCCTCATCGCCTGCATCTACTTTTGTGCCTTGTCCCAATCGGAGCAGGGTGTCGCGCCTTTCAGGTTCAGTGACCGTGTGGCGACATCGCGACCTGCCCACCTGATTGTGAGCGAACAGAAAACCATGGCAGAATGCAGATATATGCGCACAAAAAACATACAAACTGATATTATTATTATGCAAAAGTTCATGAGAAATTTTGTTTACAAACAACGGCATTCGTTATAATTAGGTTCAAATGCAGGCCTCGATGTTCTGCGTCAGCAATCTGTCGAAAACTGAAACTCCCTTCTAACACAGGCTTAATTTGCAGCCACCACACAACTGAAGTCCTCTCATCAACTCAATGCAAACACGGTTTAGTTCAAGGCAGCTTTATTGCTGCGTTAAGCCTTCACCCGCTACAGAACGATAGAATATGACGGAAGATTAAACGAGCACACGCTTCAAAAACTCCTACACCTGAGCGCACCTAGTGATCTAGCGCCAATGGGAGCGCAATAGAGCCCCCATTTCAAACTGCATCGACCACGATGCGAATTGCGGGGGTTTGTATACGCATAAAAGTTTCGCTTCCAGGTCTCATTTGCATTGCCTCCTTTGCGTTTACCAGACAGTTCACTCGATTATCGCTTGCTTGCACTAGAGTTGTGAGTGGTTTTGCTGGGAATTCCTGAATCGACAACCACCGGGCACTCACTCAGCAACGGTCGGTTTCGGCGAACGAGAGCAGTTTGTTCCGGCTAAACATTGGCAGCCTGACAACTAAACAAGCAAAAGCTGTAGCATGCGTGGACAATAGCGTACAATCTCACGCGCATATCTGCACGCGTTTTCATGCTGCAGGACTTGCAAAACTGCGGAAAAAGCTTTGGAGTGTGCGTACCAGTATTTACCGCGCGATATTGACATGCTTAAACAATCTAGCTTAAGTTCTCGACAGAGCAATATGAAGTATTGATCCTACACCCGTCCCTTTGTATTGCTAAGATTGCCGATGACACAAACAAGATCAGCCGCAAATAATGATTTGATTTACAAGGCTGTCTTAACGTTTATGTTCCAAGACTTGTAGAATTTAAGCGGCTCGGGATATGGGTTGAGATTGCCTGTCAAACGCAATCATGTATGTTCGGTTCCATTAAACCAGATTTTCTTTGCCTCCAAGACAACATGGAGCCGAACACGATTCTTGATTTTATATCTACACTTGTTCGTGCTTCATTTCTCTTTCAAGAGCGTTATCTGTTACTACTTACGTTTGTAAAGGACGCGTCTGTAAGCAATAAAGGTCTAATTGACCAAAATAGTTACCACGTGACCACACTATATCACATTGCAGCAGTGGGCGCGTAGCGCCTCAATTCATAACTATAATTTCCATCCATTATGTATGTGCCAGTATAGCGGCCATGGAAGTGGGACTCCATCCCTCGGGACCACCATTTGCATAAAACTTCGAGGCAACCAGTTTGACGCAGAATGTTCGAGCTGGTGTCAAATGACCTAGAATTTTCATGACGATAAAAGTTCTCAATGAACTTTTCTTCTAAATGATGCCCGAAATATGTGTGGCATTCGCAACCACGACCTTTCCGCCCCCAAACCATGCATTTAGAGGTCTTTTTGACGGCCATTACGCCAAACAGTTGGTCGCAGGGATTTCGGATTGGTGTAAAACGATTTGCCGTGTACCGATGCACACGTTTATAAATTTTATTAACTGGTATAACGAGGAAATATACGGGATACAGCGAAGCTGGTTGTAAATCGCAATAGTTGCGCAATAAATCCATGAGGTAGGCGGCCCTGCTTTTCTCTTAGAAGTTTTCAGATACCTGCACATAAGGAATGTTGACACTAAATGGAGAAAGCGAACTAGAAAATTGACAAGCAAATATATGGACAGCAGTAGGGGGGCAAATCAGCAATTATCGGTTGAGAAAAAGGTTAAAGAAACAGAGAGATCTCTGTGGAAAACAGCGTTGCTGAAGAAATCGGCACTGGGAACATACAGTATCTTTAAGCAGGAAATTGCCAAAGAAAATATTTATGATAATTGTAGGGGAAGCTTTTTGTTGTTTGATGCCAGGACGGGAGTTTTGCGGACTAAGACATATAGAGTCACGTACCACGAGACAGACACAGAAGGAAAAGTATATTTTAAGCGGGTAGAAGTAACGAAGCGAAGGTTATCTTTCTGGTGGCTAAAATGAAGACAGGAGTAAAATTTCACAAGTCATGGCAAAGTGGGTTGAACCACCGCCTGATTTAAAGGGTTCAGCCACATCCATCCATCCATCCATCCGTCATTCATCCATCCTTCATCCATCTATTCATCCATCCATCCATCCGTCATTCATCCATCCTTCATCCATCCATTCATCCATCCATTCTTCCATCCATTCATCCATCCATCCATCCATCCATCCAACCATGCATCCATCCATCCATTCACCCATCCATCCATCCACTCGTACTTCCGTCCGTCCGTCCCTCCGTCCGTCCGTCCGTCCCTCCCTCCCTCCCTCCATCCATCCATCCATCCATCCATCCATCCATCCATCCATCCATCCATCCATCCATCCATCCATCCATCCATCCATCCGTCCGTCCGTCCGTCCGTCCGTCCGTTCGTTCGTTCGTCCGTCCGTCCGTCCGTCCGTCCGTCCGTCCGTCCGTCCATCCATCCATCCATCCATCCATCCATCCATCCATCCATCCATCCGTCCGTCCGTCCGTCCGTCCGTCCGTCCGTCCGTCCGTCCGTCCGTCCGTCCGTCCGTCCATCCATCCATCCATCCATCCATCCATCCATCCATCCATCCATCCATCCATCCATCCATCCATCCATGCATCCATCCATCCATCCATCCATCCATCCATCCATCCATCCATCCATCCATCCAAGGGATGGTTCCGGATAGGAAACTTCCGCGGATGTTTGGATTTGATCTTCACGTTGCTGAGCACACCAATGTAAACACTTGAAGCTGTCGTAGCTAACGCTCTTAAGTCGAACACTGAGGCAGTGTTCTCATAGAGCGCTATGGCAAGCATTTGCACTACTACAGACTGATGGGTTTTTTATACGTTATTTTTCCTGCTCTCTTGAGGTCTTCCGTTTAAATAATTTGTTTCACTTTTCGGCCGTGCGTACTTCATATCTACGTATTGTCTGGCAGAGTGAAAATGGAAATATGCGACAAGGATACATTGAAGAGAAGTGGTTCCTTGGTAAAATGGTTTATAGACTTTCTACAGAATTTTGTAGACTCAATAGCCATCATTTAGATTTTTCATTGTGTTTAAAGACGTTCTATAGACTATCTATAGACTAATATCTTTAACCGCCTTAATGTTTTGTCTAGAGAGTTTATAGACTATCTTTATATTCAAGACTATAGCCGCCTTAATTTCCGTTTGTCTTTAGATAGTCTATAGACCACCTATAGACAGTCTGTAGACTGAAGTCTAAAACCACGTTAATTTTCTTTTATCTATAGACAGTCTATAGACTACTTATATACTAAAGTCTATAACAGTGTTAATTTTCTTTTATCTATAGAGCATCTGTAGACCATATATAGACTATAGTATAACAGCTCTAATTTCCCTTTCTTTATAGACAGTCTTTGGACAATCTAAAGATTAAAGTACTCGACAGCCTTAATTTTTTTTTGTCTATTGACAGTATATAGGATGTCTACTGACTTAAGTTTAGAACCGCCTTAAATCCTTTACATATATAGACACAGTCCGTTGACTATTTATTGACTAAAGACTATAATCGCCCAAATTTCCTTTTATCTTTAGACGGTCTAAGGGGTATCTTTAGATTAGTCTATACCCGCGCTAATTTCCTTTTGTACATAGACTATAGACTGAAGTCTATAATAGTCTTAATTTTCTTTTCTCTGTACATGGTCTATAGAAGATCTAGACTAAAGTTATAACCTTTTTAATTTCCTTTTTTCTATAGACTATGCATAGAGTAAGTCTATACCAGCCTTAATCGTTTTGGCTACAGTCTACAGACTGTCTATAGTCTAAATCTATAAGAGCTTTAATTCCTTTCGAGTTTAGAGGGAGTATAGACATTCTACAAACTAGTATATAACAGCCTTGTAGTTTATATATAGACCATTAATCGTCTGTAATCTATAGACCAGTCTACAACAATCCCAATTTCTTTTTTATCTGACAATCTATACACTGCCTTTCGACCAAGTCCCGATCAATGTGAATTTCTTTTTTTGCACTGCATGCTGAGGGGACAGCATCGGGTGACCGCAACTATTTGGCTGGATTCCTCCACCTCCTTTGCTATTTCTGAATAAAAAAATATTGTCTGGTGACAACGCAACACCCTCCTGTATATTATTTTAGAAGCGTTTAAAAGCTCCTTTTCGTTACACCGTAACGTATACCGCGAATACAATGCAATAGTATTCAGTGCTAACATGTAATTCCTGAAGCAAGGGTGCCCGCAAACTGTACTACATAAAAAGAACACCCTCTTCCTGAAGGAATCTCTCGAGACAATTCCATTCCCTCTTTGGATTGTTACTGTACAACGTGCTTAATGAAGAAACATTTAATCAGCGAATCTACCTTTCTCTCTAAAACGTCCTGAAAAAAAAAAGAGGTAAGGCGGGTGTGAGAATTCAAGGATGTGCCTATCTCTTAGAAACACGTTATAAGTGCCCGATCGTTGCCAGCAACCGGGATCAGTTAACACGTGAGATTATTGATGCAGCTCGTATCGCTGCCTAGGCAGATAAAGGTGTAAGCAAGCCATCTATCTCCCTGTCCAAAAGAGAGCTGGCCTTCTTAAAGAATCGATGAGTCGAGCATGTCCGTAGTTCTTTGTTCAACTGATTTTCATTATTTTTTCCGGGCGCATGCGCCTGTTACCCCTCACGGATCACGTTCGTCTTCCTCGCCTTAGTTTTTGTCAGTCGAAAGTTAGTGTCTTTGTTGTGTGCATCTTTCTTTGTCCCTTGTCCAGTTTTGCACTACACTCACATACCATGGATCACCGTGACAGACTCGCCCAAGTTTCTACCCTTATGGTATGCAACTTTATAATTATTATTCGAAAAATGTGCCACGTACTGTTCGGTGGGAGTTGCGGCGCTAATGGAAAACACAGTAAGGTTTCGGTTTTGTTTTCGCGAAAACAGTTTTTTTATGGCGGTAGTGGAGATTTTAAGCTTTTAAACCAATTTTCCTCTGTGGTCTTGGATACCAGATCAAGCTACACACGGCAATAGTGCGAGCTGCAAAGATACAAACAAGAAATGGGCTTCTATTTCATGTTTTACCCATTTTACCGCGAGGCGGCGGCAAAACATTCCGAGTGCAAACAAGTGTGTGCACGGATGTGTCGGTGTCGCCGGCGTGTTCTCTCGTGGATAGTGTTTTCATCGAAATGCAACTTATATGTGCATTTACGGTAAGTCTACAAGATTATAATTTTATTCATTTAGTCTCCTAAACAACTCTGAGCAGAGCTGTGTGCGCAGAACAGATTATATGTGCAGCGACAAACTTCTTATCCTCGTTTGTATGCGGCGATATAAGCAGCGGAAATCAACGGGTTCTCGACGGTGCCACTGTGTCTTTCCAAACGCGTGGGAAGGCAGTCGATGCGAAACCCGTGATAGTAAGCCACCCATCGCGAGCTGTGTACTGGCATTTTCGTGTTGCATGGTAGATGCAGGGCCATAAATATCGCTTAGCCCGTGAATGACGGCCGAAATAGAATTATACGTTAGTTAGCGCCATGTGAGCTCAATTTACATGGCAGCTTCGTGAACGCACACTCATGTTCTGAGGTGATTTCAATTTATTTTTTATTCTTTGTGTAATCGCCTGTACGGAGCGTGGAGTGCTATTCATTGAGATGTGTGCATTGCATGTTACGCGTAGAAGCCCATTTGGCGCGCGTCGTAGACAGCGACGATTCACCAAGATGCTTTGTAACGCTATTCACTGGAGCACGGGACGTTTGTCAAAGCTGTAGTCAAGCGGCTCTTGAGGAATTCTTAAAGTGGGATTGTTGAATAAAAAGTTGCTGGTGCAAATCGCCAGCGTGTACAAACACAACGAAGAACCTACGAGCTGCATCCCGTCTCCCCTTTCGTTGCACACGTATGGATTCGTCCATCCCTGTTATCCGAGTCGTTGGCCGCCACCGCTGGCCTGCGAGAACTTGATTTTCAAAACTGAGCAAAGGTTGCCTTGTCAAGAGATGACTTACAGGTGCATCAAAAGTAAAACGGAGCACGCAAGTGATGGCCAAACTGTCCAAAACTGCATGCCAGCGCGCTCTATCAGCAGATGCGCAGCAAAGGGCGAGGGTGCGTCGGAAGATCCGGATGACACATCTCGATGATCTGATGCTCGTCTAATTGCCGGCACCAGCGAAGCCGCGCTGCTAGCGTCACTGCTCACCAGGGGTGCTTTAAATGCTTCATGCATGCGTTTATTGTTTGCCCGCATCGAGCAGAAAAGTTGCGCTTCCGCGGCGTGCGCTTCCTGCTTCGTCAGGAATGGCGCCATTTTAATTCCACGTGACCGCCGGTAGTTCGCGCTTCACTTCGAGGCGAGTTGCGCTATGGAGTATAAACGCGTCTGCGTCGGTTTCGCAAGTGCGGTGAAAATTTTCCTTTCTTCAAGGAAACGCATATAAAAATTCATGCATATATTGCCTCCGTTCTCTTTATGATAGAAGTAGATGCTCAACGGGGCCGCCGCGGTGGCTCAGTGGCTATGGCGCTCGGCTGCTAACCTGAAAGATGCGGGTTCGATCCCGGCCGCGGCGGTCGAATTTCAATGGAGGCTAAATGCTAGAAACCCGTGTACTGTGCGATGTCAGTGCACGTTAAAGAACCCCTGGTGGTCGAAATTTTCAGAGCCGTTCACTACGGCGCCCCTCATAGCCTGATCCACTTCGGGACGTTGGAGCACTGACCTTATCGTTCAATGAAATGAGCAAGTTCGTTTCTTGTTTCTTTTTTAGACAAGGGCTAACAAGGAGGGTCTAATAGGAAGACCCTGTAGCTTTTACGGTCCTCGTTTACAGTACTGTCAAGCTGTTGCTCTCGCTAGACAGGTGCAGTGAGTCTTCGCCTTGCTTGAGCATGCAACCACAAGCTCCGCTGTCGGCTCCTTCTGTACACCTGCGCTCACAAACTCTACCTTTCAGAAACCTCATTGCGAAAAATTTAGTTAGGAATCAGTGCATGCATGTCACCTTTTTCAAACACAAAAACAAAGCGATATGAAAGATAACTTATAGATTTATATCAACTTTCTACATTCCTTATTGATCCAGAAGGTAAACCCTTTGCTCAAAAAGGACACATCGCAGTCTATGCGACTATTTAGATGAATCTAGACGATGCAGAAGCAAGCCGCCGTGGTGGCTAAGTGGTTATGGCGCTCGGCTGCTTGCCCGCAAGATGCGGGCTCTATCCCGGCCGCGACGATCGAATTTCGATGGAGGCGAAATTCTAGAGGCCCGTGTACTTTGCGATGTCAGTGAACGCTAAAGAATCCCAGGTGGTCGAAATTTCCGGAGCCTTTTACTACGGCGTCCCTCATAGCCTGAGTCGCTTTGGGACGTTAAATACCTCTAAACCGAACAATGAGTGCCCTTAAAAAGCACGTGGAAGCGTTGGTCAGGGGTTGATAGGAACTATCAGTCGTGTTTTACAGGAAGCAATAATTATTATGCTAGCAATGATGAATGTTTTCGTTATTCACGCTGTGCATTTTTTTGTTTTTTGCAGCCATGCACATTACGAAGGACTTGCAGAAAGAAAGCGTCCATTAGATGAAACAGCAGCACCAGCAAACCCGATGATAAACAATCCTCTGGCTGCTTAACATTAGCATAAATTGGGGGACAAACTAATAAGACAGCAAATATGCGTTATTGTCATGGATTGCAGCAACCAACTTTGTTCATACGTTTCTCACGCAGGAGACTTAAAATATACTAGGGAGTTTCGCATACCCCAAAGCTACGCACTGCACGAATATCTAGCACAGCGAACTTGCGGACACGGCGGACCCGCTATGTTGGAACTCGTTGCATGGTTGAAAAAAACTAGAGTGGACACTTAAGCTCCGCCTTTTTTTCATGACGCCATATATTTAATGGGTTAATGCCCATATATGCGGAATTAGTAATCCTCGACTTTATCTTCATAGGTCCCTCCTTGTACCACTCCTGGCGCAACGGTGCAGTGGTTAAGCAATGCTCACCTGCCTTGTGATGGCAGGTGCTTCCACCCAGGTTGTTCTTGCTGAGCAACCTCTCGCGGCGAATCATTAATTTAACTGTCACCTACAAGGGTCGGTAGTTTTCTCACAACCTGGTGGGCTTGTTGTGATGACGCCACAAGGCCACGTGACCTATCTAGATGGCCCACCTAGGTTGCTGGAGCGGCCGTTTGTTGCAGCCACTCTGGCTGTAAGACTTCAAATGATCTCCGACGCCGGGCTAATTTTTCCTACATGGAAGTACTAGTGCTCTCACATTAATATATTCCAGGATGGTTCCGAAGTCGCAAGCACCACATACAACGTACGTACGCCAGTGGGGAATGCACCTGGCGCAATTGGAGCCTTGGTAGTTGATTGACAAACTTAGTTTCGAATATTCTTTGTCAGTTACGCGACCGACGCCAGAAGTCCGGTGAGAAGACGCCGGTGAGGGCAGGCTGGTTTCTTCGCTATCAAGTTGTTATACCCTGATCGTGTTATTGGCCTTGAAGGTTAAATTCTTTTGTCTTCACCACAGGGGCAGGTAGTACATCAATATGCAAGTAATGAACCCGGAATAAAGTATTCTATTACTAGATCATCTCCACGTTCATGGTGGTTCTTATACCATTTCATTAACAGTGAATAATGTGAACACATTCGCGTGGTGTGGACAGCCAGGCTCTCGTGAATGATATGACATCGAATTTTGTCTGTTGAGCTGAAACCAATGTGATCAACACGATGTTTGTGGTCTATGCTACGAATGTTTGTATGTTTAGTCAGAAATGTATCAAAACATGTCCCGAATGAAGTATTTAAATTATCGAAGTCTGTTTAATTAAACTGCAACAAGCTTTGCATAAAGAAAAAAGCAGCAAATAAAACTTGATCTGAGTGACTATTTGATTTAGGTTCACCTTGCTCATGCGATCGCGGTCAAAGGTCCTGATGACGACAGTTGTCTTCTTCTGCATAGAAATAATTTCCCCTCCTTCTTTTCAACCGAAATTTTATTTCGCTTTGTTCATCCGTGTAATGGCAGCTCGGAGCGACCTTTTGTTAGCACACATAAGATGTTTGTTCACACCGGCACCTTGCGTGTCCATCTGTCTTACTGCGCAGCATCTGCGTTCGTGGTTTGGAAAAATAGCATTTCAGAATATTATCCAGAAATGTTTTTTTATATCTATGTAACTAACCTTCTGGACCTCTTCTAATAAAACGCCGCTGCCACTGTATTTTTTTCTCTGCGTGTTTTTACACTGACACTCTACTAGAAGTTGAAACCAAAGGCTTATTTTGTTCTGACAAAGATAGGTCGTCGACGCGGCTTTTGCAGTGCCAACAAACCGGGACGTCGTGGCACTGTTGTTACAGGGCTCATTACTTTTGAGAACAAAAAGAAGGGGGTTCGTTCCGAGCTCGGTAAAGCTTCGCCAAGTAGCTATGATCGGAATTACATGGCGGAAGGAATTTTTCAATGCGGCTCATTCCCGATTATGAAATCAGAGCCTAGCATTTTTACTAGTAGTCCGACGTAAACACCGGGATATCGGAGTGGTTTAGGTCGGAAAAGAAATCTCGGGAGCCAGAGCGGTGGTTCGGTCTTATGCGATATAAGTATCAATTTTTCTGCCGTGCTTGTCATTCTGTATAGGATCAAGGTTTGGTTTTCGTTGCCGTTTATTTCTTGACGGTCGCAGTTGCTTCTTTGGTGTGCGTACTTTTCGACCGCAAGAAACGAGGCGGGGTATTGAAATACAACGCCTTCTTCGTTTAGAAGGCGACGTTGCGTTTTGGGAAAGAAAAAAAAGCTATAAGTCCGGGATGTGACAGAAGCCAAAAGCTGTGGCTGTCACATAAGGACTGAGTCGGAAAGAAGCTTGTGGGGAGGGGGTCGCCGCCAGGAAACTTATTCACTACTGTTTTCTTAAGAACTCGCACATCCTTAACTGAAATCGGCTGCCGGAAGTACAGGGCAATAAACCTCCCTCCCCTTTTCCTCTTGCCTGTTGGCTACGATGGTAATGAGACCACCAAATAAAAGATTCTAGTTCAGGTTCTTTTCGGTAGGCGAGCTGAAGTTCCACCTCTATAGCTGTAAAATAAACTGTGGCTAAGATACTGGTCTGTCAAAGATATATTGTTACGTAGTGGTGACGGCCATCAGTCAGTCAGGAAGACAGAGAAAATAGCTTTTGAAAAGGAACTCTTTATTGGGCAGATTTGCGCCCACACATAACTGAATGACTCCGTGGCGGCATATCAGAAAGCATGCCCAGCGGAAGCCAAACCGAAAGTATGGAGTTCTTGGCCGCGCTCAATTTAATGCTGGCAATGAACCTTTGATATAAGGAACCAAAAGCAACTCAAACAATCTGGAAAAATGTGGAAGCAGTTGCGCGTGGCTGCCACCAATCAAGATAAGCCTAGTTGCATCTCGGGTCACAAACAATGATAAATCTGCGTGCTGGTGTCTTCGAGCCTGAACAAACAGAACAAAGATTCGTTGTGCAGTTCATAGTTCAAGTTTTGACTTCTAAACAAAAGGTTGCATTCCGTGAAGTACTGAGTGAACTGTCTTTTGCTGGCATGACTAAGATTTCCATTTTTCTGAACAATATGAAAACTGACGGAACAGGAGCTTTGTGTTCTCAATTTTTGGAAGACATGAATTTCGGATTTATGCAGCAAGGGTTGAAAGGCAGATGAAACGAAGTGCTGAAGTTATATTGTTGCTACTTGACTAAAAGGAAATCGGGGCCGCGATGTATGCTAACTAGTTCACTACAGCCCAGTACCATATATATATATATATATATATATATATATATATATATATATATATATATATATATATATATATATATATATATATATATATATATATATATATATATATATATATATATATATATAGAGAGAGAGAGAGAGAGAGAGAGAGAGAGAGAAAATCAATACCTCCCTTTAGTGAATTTTCTTCGTATTATTTAATTCCCTCTAGCACATACCATGAGGTAGCAGAAAATATATTTCACTGTTTAAGTTATAGGCATATAACGCGGTCATTATTTCTTTCATACTTCTTGGACAGGAACAAAGGCCAAAGTTTTAAGAGAATGGCATCAAACAAATTTTGCTTCTCTAGTGACGACCCATGCCCTTTTATTTTAAGCATTGCTTGGTAGTTCAGTATTAAGTCTAATAATTATAAGGTGGCTGAGCTCACCCAGAGTCTAAGCACGTGAACTCCTTTGTGTAAAAGAACAACGAAAGGAAAATCGCGTACTTTAAACTACCGGGCAATATGCGGCGCGGGAGAAACATCATTACGCCGAACGAGAAGTTGACGAGTTTGATTCGCTACATGAAAGATATTGTCAGTTCCAGTGCCATTGCCTGTGTATTCTAGTGCTGAAATTAATGCACCTCGCCCGCACTTACTAAGAACACGAAGTAAACAATTCGATATTTTCTGTTGGGACTGGCCACATCTCCTGATAAATATTTTTTTTTTGGTTCCGGCTGTGCTGTGCTTGAACAGTTATAGAAATAATCGTCTAATAATAATGAAAACAGCCTATCTGTGTAAACGTGTAGAGATTTTTTTCGAATTTTCGATTTAAGAGAAGAGCACTGGGTAGAAATTTTTCTTTCCTTTCGCGCCACAGCAGCGATGTAGATAGCCGAGATGAAGTGACCTCAGGTGCAAAAAAATGCCACAAGAATTTCACACGGTAGGTAAATCCGTGCCCTTTTATACCGTCGCCTATAATCGCTTAGCGCTTCCAAAGCGCCATTTTACTATTTTCTTGGAAAACAAACATTTTTATCCTAGGTTGTATACTCCGTCCTTAAGAAAGATTGTTTTTCAGTGCGAAATACCAGAGCCTAATATTTGACTACATTGTGCGAAATGTCGTCCAAGCGTCATAAATGGAAACACAAATACAAAAACTCCAGGACTTGCCAAGCAAGCATGTGAACGATCGTCGAATGAATTCGCGTATTGGAGATACAGATTACGCTCTAATCTTGATGGAATAAAGTAATTTTGTTACTGAAGACAAAATCCGGCTGCATGAAACCGGCGGAGGACATGCCATCTCGCACACTCTTTCGCGTAACAATATTTGCAATAGAAGGATACAACTTAAACAGCAGTTCTTAACACTGGGCCACGACCCGAGGTGTACTGTATTACTCCGCTAGCCACTCCTAAAGGTAAACAAAATCAGCATTTTAATGTTTTACTTTATTAAGCAAGCCAGGTATAACCATTCCTGAGCTTTCGACTTTTTTCTCGTGATTAGCTTCTTGTTTAGCTGACAAGAGAAGATTAACAACGGACTATGTTTTTATCAAGGAGGAATTCTGTGCGTTGGTCCCAAATGTGGGCGGAGCTTCACTGCAGACTTAAGTTGTATCCGACTATACGTTCGCAATTTGCAATAAAGTACCATCATATTGTTACGAAGACGAAGAATTAGGGCGGTGGCGCGGAACGGAGCGCTCGCGCTAGGGCCTTACCCATTAAATCATATTTTCCTCTGCCATGATGTCGTCCCGTTCGTTGGTTTGCCACCCCGTAACATTCGGTGTGAGGTGCGGGTTCCTCATTGTAATTCTGGTCCCTGGAGCATCGCCGCCTTCTGCTCGCCTTCGTCATCGGCCGCGGGGACCTGGACTCCGCCGCCCTTTCTCAACCCCAGCTCGACCTGACCAGAACCTGCCAGCCGCTTTCCCCAGCCCCGACCACAAGACACGGCAACCAGGACCAGACGCCGTGTGACCTGACGACGACCGGAACCAAGATTTCACACCCCCCCAAGCTGTCCGGCGAGTCCTTTAACCTTAACCTTCGGCTGTGGGCGACCGACCGCTGGACCTGGAGCTCCGGGGACAACCGTTCATCAGATCGTCTCGTCCAGCTTAGTGGAAAGCCTTTCAACTTCTTCTATCGTCTTTGGTCATGCCCGTCGTCACCTCCCCATTCAGAGTTCAAGCAATCAATCGGGACGATCGCTCGGAGAACGCCAGTAGTGTTACGAAGACGAAGAAGAGGGCAGTGGCGCGGGATGGCACACTCGCGCTAGGCCCTGAGCCGTTAAACCATATTTTCATCTGCCATCATGTCGTGCTCTTCCTTGGCTTGGCACCTCTTATCAATATTTAAGACATGAAGGGTGCTAAATTCGCCTGACACAAAAAAATCAACACTCTGTGCCGCACGCTGTGAGGAAATGCTGTGAACTCGCTGTGTACAAAATTGTATGCAAAAAAGCTAGGCGAGCATTAATGCTGTATAAAAAGTGGACAGCTCTTCTTCCTTTCGACTACGCGATACCGAGTAAGTTTCATGGGACTGAGGGCATTTTCTCCGATCTGTCGCGTCGCCTGGCCCCTCTCTATTTTTCAGCCGGCGTTTTTTACTTCAGTGCGGAACTTCAATTTTTCCGCTGCTGCCTTATCAATTCAGAACTGATTTAATACGCCCCTACCAGCGTCTGTTTTTTACGCGTTCTTCAGCCCTGAGCGCTGCACTTCCAGGCTACGTATTGGGTCGTTGGATTTCCTGCAGTGTGAACCTCGCTTCCCCGCAGCCAACGGGAAGCGCGCGCTATTCATGGAATGAAATGCAAGGCATCCAATTTCTTCGATTTCTTGTCGCGGTGGCAACGTAGATTTTCCAGGATTTAAGCAGTCGGAAAGGTTAAGCTGTGTCCAAATATTGCGTAAGGGTTTACACGTGTGTGCAAGTGCCTTGAAGAGGGGCCGAAATACCCTCAGGGTCGACCGAAACACGGGTCTCTATGGGAGTCGAGGAAAGCTCCGGTGCGGAATCATAGCTTGGTGGAGGGGACTCCAGATCACTGCCCCCAAACAGCACCCTTTCTCGGAAGGAGACATCGGCGAACGTAAAGTTTTAAGAAAGCGCGCTTGGATGCGAAGGACCGCCTTTTAGGCGAAGAGCGAAAACTATAGTCCTTTACAAAGGTGTGAAAAAAAAGTGCGACTCTATTCGGATCACTTTTCTGAGTGCTTTCTAAACTGCCATATCCTCGGTCTGATAATCAATATTCAGGAAAGACTTTGTAGAGCACAACGCGAACGCGGACGTAGCGAGGGAACAGGGCGAGCGCTCGTCCTGTTCCCTCGCTACGTCCGCGTTCGCCTTTTGTGTCTTTCCTGAATATGCAAGTGCTTCTCAGCCAATATTCTATTCTGTAAACTTCCAACCTTACGAGCTGTTTCCAAAAAAATTTAAAATGGGAGCATTCCTGTGTCCGCAGTCCAGGCTGCGGGTCGTTAAAGCAGCATCCTCCTATTTGCATTACCCCCTATTTGGTGTGTAAAATCTCATTTGCCTGTTATCGGGCCATACATGTTACATTAAAATTGCGAATATACATGCTATACATTAGTGGTGGAGGACGGGCTCGCTTTATTATTTATTTTAAAGCGTTAAATTGGAATCTCTAACTGCAGTATAGAATTCACTCGCTACGCGCAATAGGACACGTTTAACTTGGATTTACCACTGCGAGCCACACTCGCATCATTCTCGAGGTCTTGGGAAAGGTTCATGCCGCCGCCTTAGAGGCCTTAATTTTCCTGGAGATGCCGCCGAGCACTTTTCAAAGTCTTACCGTTGTTAAGCCTGTTCTCAGCGTGCAATATAGGCTGAGTGGGGAAACAAGCAAGCCCAATGCGCAACGTGATGCTTGTCCACAGACACAACGGCTCTGAAGGAACACACGAAGCGGTGAATGAAGTTTCGGGGTGGGCCCTCGTAATATCAGTTACGTCATTTTTTGTCCCCAGGCAACGCTTTCTGGAAGAAACAAACATCTAAGTACTTATTTTGGCTCTTTCAAAAGCGTCTTGAATGCTAAGCCGGCTAAGGTAGCGAAAAATAGCGCCAGCTATGTAACTATATAAATTGTCCGTGGTATATATAAATGGGTTCGTGCTTAATAAAAAGGAAGTGAAAATAGAAGAGAGAGAAGAGAAGCAAAAAGATCACAGAGAAGAGGAACACAACCGTGAACAGAAGAACGCAATGGATAGAGATAGCGACGGAGGTGGAAGTTGCGGGGGATCTCTTTTATCGCGTTGTCCAGCCAGCGTAAAAGGCTTAGGTGTGTGGCGAGGGAACACCACTGTCCCAGGGCGACAGTATAACAGCGCTGAAAGCGCCGAGCATGTTATGGGAGGACGACGCTGCCGCTCTTAAACCCGGCGTGGCTCGCTTCGTCGTCATCGTTTTCGTTCGCCCATCGAGCAGCAGCGCGGGCAGGCGGCTGGCTGACCCCGGGTAATTTCCGTCGCGGGGAACCCTGACCCGGAAGTGAAGGGTATCCGGAAGTGAAAGACGCAAGCTGCGGACGGCCTACTGAAGGAATCGCGAACCATTGCTTTTTGTGCACTCCGCGCGGAAGCGGAGAAATCTCTGGCGCATGCGCACCCCCTCCTGATCGAGCGAGCGTGTGCCTGCAGTGGTCGTCAGCGGGTCGTCGTCATCCGTGTGATTACGCGGCGCTGAACACGGCTCTCTACACGACCCCACGTGACCTCCCCACGCGACTTGACACAAGATTGGGCAGAGTTTCTAGAGGCAAGAAAAACCGATTTGCGGGGTGACACCCCGCGCGGCACGAACATTGATTGATGCGGATCTTACAGCGCAGGTGAATACTCTCAAAGTTAGGTTACAGTAAACATAAATACAACCGAAAGCAGTTGATTGGACAGCCATCGCCGTAGCTCGGGTGGTAGAGCACAGGACGCGAAATTCAAAGGTGGTGGGTTCGTATCACACTGGTGCCTACTGGCTGTTTTTTCTTCTGCTTTCTAGTTCATTATCTTTAGATATTTACTCTATTATTCTCCGATCGGCGAACACTACGAACTAAAAAAATAAATTCCTTATGCTGCTTGGTGTCGGTGACTGTTGGCTTCCGTCATGTACATACGCACACGCGCATAAACAACGCCGCGCTTGATCAGTTTAGAGTGCGCGCTTTCAAAGGGAAGCAAGCCTTTCTTGGAACAAGGATGGTACATCTAACACAATTGATCCGATTCAAAACTGATTAACCGATCAAGAAACTGCACAGAACTTCCTGTCGGCGGTTCTCACATGAAGTTTAGTCCTCCACATTGCGATTTGAAAAGAGCAACGACTTCTGGAATAACTCCGTCAGCGAAGTCTAGAGAGCGGCTTTTAAAGACAATCAGGAAATGATCCACATACCGCCATACGGACAGAGCTTCACCGCCGCGGTGGCTGAGTGGTTACGGCACTCGGCTGCCGGCACCGAAAGACGCGGGTTCGATCCCGGCCGCGGCGGTCGAATTTCGATGGAGGCTAAATTCTAGAGGCCCGTGTGCTGTGCGATGTCAGTGCACGTTAAAGAACCCCAGGTGGTCGAAATTTCCGGAGCCCTTCACTACGGCGTCTCTCATAGCCTGAGTCGGTTTTGGACGTTAAACCCCCCTAAACCATAAACCAAACGAACAGAGCTTCAGTACCTGGACATCTCTCGCATGTACGTTTGTCCACAGCAGCCAGGAAGATGTTACTCAGAACTAGGACGATTTATGACCCTACCCGAATGCCATTCTTTCGTCAAAGTATCGTCCATTGAAGTGTATAACCGTTGATTCTAGACAAAATTTTGACAGCCGAAGGAAGTTATCGCTGGAAATCTAGCTGGAAGCTGATCTATTCGCGCCTCCGCGGGTTCAGAACCCAGTCGTAGCGATATATATTTCATTTCTGCTGATACGTGGGAGGCTTAAGACAAACTTCACCTTTTTCAGGATTGGTAATCAAATACTGCTTTCGCACTGGAAATTTCTGCACCTCGCGGCTGACGTCGCAAATGACGAGTAGTGCCGCAGTAAAGAAAGAAAAATACCGGTCGCCGCAAAAATGTCGTCAGTAATCTATACGTCCAGTTTTCCCGGCCGACGGCTCGAATCCATTATATATCAAGCACCCAGCTAGTAACGGAAAAAGTGTCAGCGCCATGTGAACCGCTCATGACCGCACAGAGCACGGAATAATAGAAGTCGCTATTTACAGTTGTTGAGCCACCTAAAAAGGAACGTGTATATAAACAATTGAAAAAGGAACAAAATGCAAAATGTGCAAAAATATACTAAGGAAGAAAAACGTTGCTGCCCTAATCTTGTCCGCAGGGACTTCTTGCATTTTGCAGTTTTTTTTTATTTTAATGGTGCTATTTTATTCTTGCCTTGTATCCGCGGTAGGCACTAATGTCAAGAAGGAAACTACGGCCGTCATACGAAACAGTAGACATATTACAGCCGCCTAAACTTTCATGTGCGAGCTTCATTTGATGTTTTTTCTGCTTCTTTTCTTCAGTGTGCTTCAAGAGGACATTTACATTGCGGCTTGTCGGCGGCAGGTTCGACTCAGGTGACGACGTCTGGATTTCTAGGAAGAATCACGTATTGGGCGCATGTCGCTGGTTGTATTCATGACGCTATGCTGCTGAGTTACCATCTTAGCGAACAAAAGTCGGAAAAAAATTGTGCTTGCATTAAAAAACAAGCAACACTATGCACTCAAACAATGTATTAAGAAACACGCTGCAGTGGCGTCCTTAACTACCTGCGGTGCAACGGAACGAAAGAAAACAAAAAAGGCGAAGCATGGCCCCCATGGTTAAGGCTGTGTTTACCTGTTGAGATTTCGTCCTTCCTTATCTTGTTTTATTTTGGATACGTTTCAACTTTTGTACGTCCATCACATTAATTGTGCTGTTTATTTTTTTTTGCGTCCCAGAAAGCTCGTTCCATTCGAGCTGAACATTGTTTTACCGCAAGCAGGCACGTACCAACGCGCTTCACAGGTAGCGTTTGAAACGTTGATTAAGACGCATCTAAACTATCTGGAACAATGTTCTGCATTTTAGCGTTTTTATATGCCTAACATTCCAAGTATTGGAAGAGTGGAGCCATCGAAAGCTGCCGGGACATTGAAGAGCAAAAATCTGTATTTTTTCCAAGTGTGCATATTTATATTCTCTGAAGGTATTCTCTGTCAGTTTATACTGTGTTCACGTTGGGTTTTTATCCCTATCAACTCGCACATCAACAGGCCAACTTTTAGAGACAGAACTCTGTGGATGTTTAGCGCCTGCTGCTATCCTTGTGTTGCTACTCGAGTTTATCAAATCGGTAGACGTGGAAACCGATCAGGCTACATAAATTAGGTCTATGAAAATTCACGCCGTGTGCATTGACTAAGAAAAATCAGTATTGTAGAGACACTGTGATCACAGGGTTAAGCTCGGCCTCGAATTCAACTCGAAGTTGAGCTTGCGAGCTTTTTCCTGCACAATATGAAGACAAATGTAGCGCGACCAAGGCATGGACAGATAGGACACGCACGCAAACGTACACACTAAGCGCTTTGTGTGTGTGACATGTGTGCGTGTCTTGGTCGCGCTACATAATCTTCAATTCAGCTTGAGGCTCAGCTGGGCCGAAGGCATTTTTGATGCGGAACGCAGCTTGGCATAGGTGTCTTCTTTTCAAATTCTTTCGCCGGGGTGCTATTGTAGCTCTTCCACCTGTACACCATAGCCAAAGAAAAATATCCTTTGCATACGACACAATAGGCAGAGATCTGCCAGACAGCGCATGTATAATTAGCATGTCGCATTTGAATAGAATTTTGAGAGAGACAACATACTGGCACAGAATTTGCAGCAAGATATAGCGAATGAAGGCAACCCGGCAAAAAGCTACGGCACATGCACTAAAGCGAGTGAAAGAAGCATGACTTGATTATACTCAGAAAAACATGCGACTACGACCAGGTTTCATCTGGTATATTTACCTTCGCAAGGCGCGATCTTGCGCATCAGCGAAGGCTTTGCCAGACAAAACGAAATTGAGAACGGCAAAAGAAAGGAAGAAAAAACATGTTTATTGGACCACCCTGGGGAGTCTAATGAAAAGGCTTACATTATTTGTCTTTCCTGCTTTCTTCCTGCAAATCTCTTTCCTTTTTTTTGGCTTTACCAATTTTTAAAATTTTCTTTTTGGTATTATGCTTCTTTTTTTTTCGTCGATACATTCGCTACGTTTGTGGTGCGAGCGATGTGTCCTTCTATCGACCACAACCTGCAGTCTGTCTGTGTGCCTAGCTATGTCCTGATCAAAGTGCCTGGTTGGAAGCTGAGTTTCTGATTAAAGTGTTTGGGGAAGTGGGAAACTGTGATGCTCTAAAATGAAAAAAAATCTCTGTAATAGTTCCTCATATGTTGTTTTTCAATAAATTTAGCTCATTCATTGCTTCGTTTCCTACCGCTCCTACAAAATGTAACAGCTTATTCGGATGTAAGGTGCGGATGGTGGTGGCGCAGTAAAGGCCGCTAGAGCGATATATTGTCACGTAGTGGTGACGGCAGTCGAAGCAGCGATGAAGACGGACGAAAGGGTCTTCTAAAGGAATTGTTTATTGGGCTGACTTGCACCCAAAATGGACTGAATCACTCGGCGGCGGCGAAGCGACAAGCGTGCTCGGCGGTCATCGAACAGAATGCCCGCCGCTGTCGGCCGTGCTCAATTTAAAGCTGATAGCGAACATTCGAGATAAAGGGCGCAAAGTTACTAGAACATTCCGGAAAAACGTAGAATCAGCTTTGCCTGGCTGCGATCAATCGAGATAAATCTAGTCGCGTCTTGCGTCGCAAACAAAGCGATAAGGTGGTGTCGCGGCAGATTTGAAAAACGAACAAACACTGCAAATATTGGCGGCAATATGTTGCCCATTCAAAAACCACAGTCACCACAGTCAAACCCCAAGGCAGCCGCTGCGGCGGCTCAGTGGTTATGGCGCACAGCTGCTGAGCCGAAAGACATGGGTTCGAACCCGGCCGCGGCGATCGAATTTCGATGGAGGCAAAGTTCTAGAGGCCCGTGTACTGTGCGATGTCATTGCACATTAGAGAACCCCAGGTGGTCGAAATTGCCGGAGCCCTTCACTACGGCGTTCTTCATAGCGTGAGCCACTTTGGGACGTTAAACCCCCATAAAATCGTGAAACCAAACAAGAAGGGAGCTAACAGCATCATAAGATTACAAAGATATTTTCCTCTTGAAGTATAACGTTGTTAGTGTACCTGTTTTCTTGGGCATCGAAGAAAAACTCTAGAAAGTATTTATCATTACTTTTTGCTTCTGCTGCTTTTTACTGCTGCTCGCCTCACAAAGAAACAACAATAAGGGCACGTGGTTCAGCGAGAACCATCAACCAGAATGAGAAGTTCAGCGGATTTTCATCAGAAGTTGGGCTTCATTATATTTTTCCAACTACTTGTAGACGTCGCTGCGAAAGAGAAATTTGGCACCTCGCTATAGTAGCATTCGTATATTGTCTCCCTTACTCCCTAACGTCCTCACATTTCTAGGGACCTCCAAGAAGGAAAACGGTCAGGAGAGAAGAGAAAGCGAAATGAAAGCATCTGCGCTAGCTGCTGTGCGTAGTTGTTCTCGACGCAAACCGTTACAAATCGCCCATTCAAGCTGAAACAGAAAGCTGCACGAACAATTTAGTGCGGACAGGTCGAAACGAGACACGTGCTCGACGTCTGCACGCCAGCACACCACCGATCACAATTTGGATTCCTCTCTTTTATCACGGAAAGTCATCGAAAGAAGACGCTTCCACAGAGCCGAGGCTGTTCTATGCGCAGCTAGATATAGTTTAATCATCGAAGCTTCTTAGCTGTAAAGTGAAGCGTGACGCAGAAGGAATGGCGATAAGACGAGGAGAGAGAAGAAGAAAAGAAGAATGGCGCATGTACAAAGAAATGAAAAATAACAAAGTAGTGCACACTCCACGGACCGTGAAGTGCTAGACACTGGAGCTGCAGCAGCGTGGAGTACAAGCAAGCCAGCAGCGGTCAGTGAAAAATTACCGTTCCCTACTCCTTTTCAACCTCCTATTTTTTCGTTTAAGAAAGCAAGCGATAACGGCTTCGAGTTCTTCGATGCTCTGGGACCTCACTCGTTTGTTTCAATTGCAAAATCGTAGTTGGCAGCGCAAAGTGAAGGTCGTTACCAGAATCGGAGCTAAAATCGAGAAAAAATATGAAATAATGGTAGTGAAAATGTAGTTCGGCGAAATTTTCAGTACAAGAATACATCATTTTTCCAGTAATTTCGAATTGGCCGCGTCAGAGAAGTGTTTTGTTTTGTTTTATGGACGACGTGAAGCGGTCTTGAAAAAAAAAAAAACATTCTGGTGTCGTTTAAATTAAGCTGTAGAATACTCCAGGGTTTTCAGGAAGCGTAAAGAACTATTACTTTGCTTGTTTTGACATTTGGTGTTACAATATTACATTAAGAAAAAATATTTGGTTTTGAGATGCTGAGTAAAATATTCTTTCGGGCCAGTGTCCTCTTTTGAGGTACTTGAAGCGCATGTCAGGTTCAGTTCAGCAGAAATCGTTTTGTGTATTTTTCATTTTTAATAATCATACATTCTTAGCACGGGAGCACAGTTACTCGAATATGGGAAAGGTAATATTTATTTTAACAATTTCTTATTAAAACTAATACGACAAAATTTTTCGTGGTAATATAACTTTCGATGTTGTTTAAGTATTGTATCTTACCTTCTGATAACGGGCCACTCTTCTCCTCACTCTACCCCGCTGTAGCCGATCGAAATTCCATGTCCGTGGTGAGTTCTTCAGAATCTTTCTGTTCTTTTTATTTTACCTATATTTATTGTGATGTATGACGTTTATTGACACCAGCGCTAAGTTATCAATTTTTTATAATAAATGGTAGAAAAACGAGCATTGGGCACTGATTATATTACTTGCTCAATAGCTAGTGAGGTCTTTTTTACTCACTTCATGTCGACGCCAGAGCTGTACTTGTAGGTGTCATTTCTTAGCCACGCATGTCCAAGGCTTCACGTGCGGCCTGCAGTGTTGAGGAAACGTAAAAAAGATATGACAGATACTTTTGCACCCATTTAAAGGCTATAAAAGGCACGCCGTGTGTGCATCTAAGTTTGGTCAGCAACTGCTTCAGCAGTTATAATAAAGCTAATTGGTACTTTAAGGCCAGCTGTGAACAAGACGCCGTAAAAAGCAGGACGCGGTACAGTGACGGCGAGCTTGAGCAGCCTTGTTGACATTATGTTAGCCTTACACTCCACCAACTGCTTATAAAATATGCAGTAATGCATGTAACCGCAGAATATGCCGCCTGAAAATGACAGCTAGAAAGTTAATAAAAAATTTAGAATAGACGGGAAATGAACTCAACAAGAAGCACGCGCGAAATGACAAAAAAAAGCGCACTAATGGCATCTAGTTGCACCCCAAACAAATCCTGAGAAAAGAAAAAGGCGTTATTGCATCAAAATTCATTCAGAAATAGCAAATAAATCTTTTTCATTCGCGATGTTTTGAATTTATACGAAAAAAATTTAGTTTATACACACATAAAAGCATAAAAAGCTAATATATGTATGTTTACTTGCAATCTTTCATTGTTCACCTTCTCACGTTATACGGTTTCGAACAACTCGGCACTTTTTGAAAGTTGTAAACATTTTATAAGCATTTTACACAACTTTTCTGCTCGTCGTGAAACGCAATGCACATTGCTCCTTGTCAAATTCTTTTTATCTTCTTAAAAAACGAAGTCGGCGCCAGTGCAATTGCTTTTTTCTTCGCTTTCCATTTCGACTACAATGAAGTTTAGCTTCTTTTACATACTGCGACACTTGTATAGTCGAAAACTGCCATTTTTTGTTTCTAATCATGCCTTTTGACGTCTTTGTTCGCTGTTGGTGTGCTCTGTTATTGATGTTTGCCTTCGGGGGCTACGTCTCACTGATGCAGTTTCCATATCTAGCATTTCCCGTATTTCCTTCATCATTTTTGATAGAAAGGAGAAAAAAATATTGACACAGTCTCACTTTTCAAACTCCACTTTTCAAATTGCTTTACAAAACCACATCTCAACCAGTTCTTTGCAGAGCATCTTTGCAAAGCATATGTCAGAGAACTTTCCCACAGCCCTTCGCTGGTCACTTAGCCCGGTCGATCGGTGGAATTACACTCCCAGCTGCGTGATACATGTAATGTGGCACCTTGCGTCTGTGCCCGCTGCTATTTCATTCGTCGGACCTGCGTGGACATAGCGCGTGTGCTTACTACGGTGCTGCAACAGAGAGCCATCATCCAAAATTTGTACCACGATTTTTGAAGTTCGCAGTGGAAGCTTTTTGCACCATACGACTGAAACTGTAAATGGTCCTTAAATTTTAATTACGATGGTGACAAACTTAGACGCAATATGAGCAAACGGAATGGTCCTTAGGCAAATAAATCACACAAACCCCTCCCGTGTTCATCTGGCTGGCTTACCCGAGTTCCCGTATACAGTCAAACAATTAACGAATGGAAAGCTCAGGGATCCTACCAACGTAGCCACTTCACAACTTGATCAGGCGTCTCTCAGAATGCCTCTTCCACGTGGTGGTGAGCAAAGCGGCAAATCGAAGCACACAGAAAACATTCCCTACGATATCCTCTCTCGCATACAGTGGGTCCATGCCGCACAACTAGCAGCAGCGCTGAAAGCCGCGAGCACACACTGAGACTCTAGTGCGACAGAGCATTGGCGGGAAAACTTAAGAGGGGGGCACGGTGGCACTTGGGCCGTCACTGTCAATGCCGCCCGCAGGGGACCCTTCGTCGCTTACGGCCACTCTGGGTACACTGCTGAAGGACGCAGTGACGCGCAGCTTCACTTAAAAGGTCTTGAGGGGTGGGGGATGCAAAACGCGTAGAAAGGGACAGCCATTTTCTGCTCGGCATTTCGCATCCTCATGCATATGGTAAAAAGCCTCGGGCAACATCTACGTGTGGCTCCTCACAGGCTATGTCACTTCTCTTTCTACTTCTCTCCCTTTCCATTTCGCCATCCTTCTAACTGCTGCACAGGCTTTCAGTGGCGGCGCAGCTCAGTGGCGTGGGTGCTTATAGCACATTGTATATTCTAACCATCACCGTCGGAGGGAAGGTAGCCAACGGCCGAAGTATTGTCATCGACCAAGCAGCCTGCCAGCCGTGCTTATCCGATTCCTCCGGCACCAACGCTACTCGGCTTACCGCTTTCTTTTTTTTTCTGCTTTTCTTTTTCCCGCCTCCTGTGCTTCTTCAATACCCTTCCGCGCTATCCAGTCTTCCCGGCTGGGTCTTCCATCACAGTGCTTTGGCAGCGGACCTAAAATGAGCTGGTGCGCGATATGCTCGCCACGCAGCACTTCGGTTGCTCAGAGAACACATAAGCACTTAAGGGAGCCGAGTTAAATGCTTTCCTGAGCAATTGAGAGCTAGGTCATGCCTGGCTGCTGCTTTAATAAATCCGACCTCTAATTTCTGGATCAGCTGAAATGCAGTTTCACTGCCTGTCGAAGCGGGCAAGAATTTCTCAGGCCATTTATCTGGGAGCGCAGTTGTTTTTTTATTTTTTCAAAAGATTTTGTTCCCGCCTGAGGCTATCCTCTTTTGTGGGTGTTAATGCGTCATTGCATTTAGGAGCATAGTCTACTACCTGGTCTTTTAATGCATAGTTCAGTGAAGCAGACCAGTCTCGTGTACCTGTGATCGCATCATTGGCCTGCGTCTAGAATGGTGGTGTACTGGGTAAAACTTGTGATTTTCCAGAACATGCTCTTTCTTGCCGCATGTGTTTTCTTTTCAGATAAGCAAAATGAAGCTTGTAAGTAAAGTGTAGCAGTTAGTTTTTTCTTATTGCGGCGAGCAAATAGTTATTTAATTTTCGCTAAATGAGAACACGCATCTTTTTTCAACTATGTTTCGAAGATCTTCAAGTGCAACAAAACATCAACAAGAAGCCTAAACGACAACGTGTGGACAACCTTGGTGGAGTTCAAAAACTGACAGAAGACTGAGGCACTACCTGAGGGCTCTCCACTTGATTCTCAATATCCAATCGAGGCTATGCACTGCGCATTATCAATAGAGCAACTTTACAGCTCGACAGAGTTTTCCTTTCCTCAAGCTAAATTCATAAATGCTGCGGCTGCCTCAAGTTGAAATATATACTGAGGCGGAGTTTGAGAAAAGCTGGGTTTACTTTCATTTTTAGCTGGTGTTGCTCTGGATATTATTTTACGTTATCTAAAGGTGAGAATTTTTCGTCATTATGTACGTTCTTTCCGTTACCGTAATTTTTGGGTAACAAGTCTCAACTGCGCGTTGTCCTTTCTGTCCCACTGGTGACGGTCATTGTGCGGCGCTAACGCGTTGCCAAGGAAACTGAAGCACTGAAGAGCTCAGTAAAATTTTTTCTTGGTTACCATATTGATTGTTCCCGCCTCTAAAAAAGGAGTACTTCTAGCATCTGCTGACCCTCAGAAAGTGCAAATTTCTCGTTCTAAATATTTTTCTCCTTTTGGTACCTGTAATAAATGTTTTGATTATCACTAGATAAGTAGCATTTTGCGCACCTTTTACTTAGGTTCGTAGCATTGTGCATCGTGTTGATTTCACACTCTTTTCATAGGTGTACGCGCATAGTAAATGGACATAAGACACTGCATCAATTTAATAATTAAAGAAAAAAGTGGAAATGGCGTAGTTGTCTAGTGCAATGACCTACAAAGCTTACGTGTTCGTGTCGACGCAATTTCAAATTCTGGCGGCTGCGAATTCTTTTTTCTCACCCCCGACATGGTGTGACACTGACGCTGTTCGCTGCTCCAACGAGGCTTCCATCCTATCTCATAAAACGTGGCCTGAATGATGACAGGAATTGCCAGGGAAAACCGTGCTTTACCTGGCGAAGCTGAGGGGAAGCCAATTACCAGTGAAAAGTGGCTTCCGATGAGAACGGGAATTATCACGCACACAAAAACTTTGGAATCCCATTATGTAGCCACCACAAACTTACACCACTGCCGCATGCATGGTAGAGGCATTCGCAGTCCACCGTTCCTGTTCAGTGTGCTACAGCAAGCGCCGCATAGCGGTGTGGTTGAGCCGTGAGTCGCTTTCCCGGAGTTGGGCTCGCGGAACAATACTTTGTCTCTGTGCGTTTGAAGGCACGCGCGGCGCAGCCTTGTCGGGGAACAGTAATATGCGGCCGTGCGGAAGCGGGAGACACAGTCGCAATAATATGAGCCTAGTACACGACAGCCATCGTGTTTGCGATCGTGCCTAGAATATGACAGCGCTGGATAAAGGCATCATCGAGAGTGATGACCAGTTCTCGGCGCGCAGTCGTTTTTCAGCGCCCACTGCGCCCTCCAAAAAGAGATATGCTGACACGCAGAGGTGCGATTCGTTCGCGTTTTGGTGCCTCTCTCGCCACCACCGCGACTGCTCCGAGCCAGACCTCCATATATCTAAGCAGAAGGATTCGTGCTGTAAGGGAAAGCAGAGAGGAGCGGGAATGGAGAAAGGGTCTTACGTATAAATTATTTTCAAAAAATGAACTACTAAGAAGTGGACGTCATGCTTGCATGGTGTGTACAAGTTGTTACCCGTTTGTTAACCGTTTAAAAATAATGTGTTATGAATTTTTTTTATCACTGCTGCTTTTTCATGTTTCTGCCCTAAACTGCTCGTGTGTTTACCGTCCGGCAGAGGTTTCAAAGGCTAGCTTTCATTCATAACGGTAACTGTCATTAGACATGAACTTTGGATTGTTGCGTTTGGTTCAAATGAGTCTACGGTAGTAGACGAATGTCGGGTCTTTTTGTCTTAGCATTTCGGTGTGCAAGCGTTCGTTCAATGCAGCTCCGGAGCTGCGACGCACGTGATACTTTCCCAGGGACGCAAATACTTGGCCAGCGCAGGCACATACACTGAGGCGCGTGTGTCTTGCAACCATTTCCTCTTTTTTATTTTTCCTAGCAGAAATAGAGCATTCTTGGTCAAATGCTTAGGGGAATCCCCCAAGCTCTCGCCCTACTATAAGCTTGCCTTAGTGGTTAGCTCAGTTGGTGGAGCGACTGCTCCGGTGAAGCGGTGGTCCCGGGTTCTAAACCCTGACTAGGACGAATTTTTCTTTAACTCCGAAGTTTCTGAGAAAACCGTATAGCTTTCTTTGCAGCCGTATGGCTGCGCTTGGGTGGATGCCAATGAGCAATTAGTCCCTTTTGGAATAGAAGCTATAGGAAAAAATTAACTTCGCATATTGATGAATCTCTGGGACTGAAAGCGCCAAAACGTATTTTTTTAATTAGAGCCCATCAGAAGGGAATCTTATCCTTCAAATCTTAACCGATTTAAATGCACAAATTTCTTAATGCGGCTACTTCATAGACACTAAGGTTTATTGCAAGACCGAACTCCACCCATCGGGGCTGCATATCCCGCCGATCACGTAACAGCAATAAGTGTAAGAGCCTTTTTACCCTAGAGGTTGCTTATTGTGACAGGCAGACTGGCTTGCTGCCCTTTCTTTCGTTTCCATCACACGCACAGTCCAGCCAACTTGTCGTTATGTTAAGAGTCCAGCGTGTGTCATTCCAACGCTTAAGGCAAGCTGGTTGAGCAACGACTGTTTAAAGAAACCTACATCTCAGTTCTCTCTCGAACCCTTTCCTTTCGTCTGAGAAACGCGCACATCTCCTCGGAAAGAGTAACTTGGACTCAATCTCCATTCCAGAAACGGTGCTTTCAAGCGTCGTTGGTGTTGTTGCTCTCGTCTTTGTTGATCTGATTACAGCCTCTTCTCCGCCGTTCACTTTCGCTCAGCGGACGCCATAGGTGTAAAGGGGACCGTTTCGGTGACAACCCAGACGCGCGCATGGCACGTTGGGTGGGAAAGCCGGTGGTGGTGGCTTAACAAATGCCAAGCCAGAGGGCGTCGCATCATCGTCAGAGGCGTGCAACAGCGACAGGGCGTCGTTGCCTCATCGTGCGTTCGACACTCACTTCACTCTGTCTCTACACTTTTCTCCCTGCCGTGCGCAGCGCCCCTGAACGACCTCGTCATCGTGGACAAAGGCGGTCGCAGGATGGAGGGACTCGTGGGTCGCTTTAACGAAGGGGAAAATCTCCCAAGTGGAAGGAGGTGAGCCTGGCAGGCAGAAAAATCCACTCGCGCTGCTGCCGATGCTGATGTTCACCGTTCCGGTTTAATCCTGCACCTTCTTGTAGCTCCATTTCTTGCTTCTTTTCTGATTTACCCATATTTCTCTTCTGCTGCATGTCACTTCGCTGCTCTCTCTTCCATGTCAGTTCTTTTCCTTTCTGCCTCATTTCTTCCCCCTCCTACTCCACCTTATACTCTTGCTTTATTTAGTCTCTCTCTTTTTCTTTTACGCGTTCTGTTTATTGTCAACCTGCCTAGAAACATTCTTTTCGAGCTTTCTGGCATTCCTGGCTAGGCGTGCACGCTACCCTTTGCATCCGTTCTCCCCCACCTGCCCCCCCCCCCCTTACAAAATTCACCCTCCCTTTCTCAGCCATCGCGTCGTCAACCCCACCGCCTGCTGACCCTTCAGGCGTAAATGCCAGTTCACGTCATCTGTACTCGGCACCAGCATTCTGTTCTTGATGGCTCGTTTACACGCCTGCTGATTTTCGCTATGAAGTTCTAGATTGCGCTGTCACCGCCTGCGCCTCTTTGCCCAGCCCCGAGGAAACTTCCGTTTTTTTCGCCTCCTCAACTGGCGTCGCCATGATAAAATTTTATACCTTTTTGTTGCCACCTTGCATTGGCATTTGAGTTGTTTTTTCGTGTGAATGTTTTACCGTTAGGATTTGTTAGGCGCGCGTTTCTCAAGCGCTGGTATCTAAAATAGACCTTGTGTCATCCTTCCAGCCCCCGGGCTAGAAAAGAAACTGCTTGGTTTTCCGACGCGGCAAGTAAGCATACATTCCTAGTCTTGTCCGGCGTTTGAAATATGTCTTTCTATCGCTGCTGAACATTTAGAGATATATTGCGCGGCCGATCTCTATTAAAGCTTCCAGAGCGACAGTTTTGATTCTTGACACTGTGACGTCTACCTATCTGTTCTTTTTTCGTGTGTCTGCTCTTCAGGCAGCGACGATCTAAAAAATAATATACAAAATAGGGGAAGACAGCGTAGCACATCTAATCACAGCTTCCTGGCGAATCAAATGACGGTACAAGAGGGCCGACGAGAGGGTGCGTGTTGGTAATCGGATGCAATTTGTCGCACTTCGAGGGCGCCGTCTGTTTCTCGGCTAATATCCCGCAGTTGGTATGCGCCATGTATCCTAGGACGGCAACAAAAACAACAGTATTGAGAACTCGCTTATTGTGATAACATTTTACTCAACAGGCTCTGAGATGTGTAAGATATACAGGCCTGTTAACAAACTTGGAGCATGGTATGGGATAGCTTTCTTCTTATCATAGGTGAATTAAGAAATAGTCCCTTTAAAAAGAAGCATCCCATGCTGAGTGAGGGTGATATCGTCACAATGCAGTGCAAAACCAGGACGTGTTAGGTAAACAGCTCATCGGTTACATACGTGATTTTAACTTCCTTACGTTCTTCTCACGGGGTGGATGTCTACTCAATAGGTCGTCGTTGCCGTATGATAGTCGAGTGCGAAGTTGTCTAGTGCAAACCACGGCTAATGCATCCCACAAAACATTAGGGCGTCCCTCATAGCCTGAGTCGCTTTGGGACGTTAAACTCCATAAACCGAACCAAAACATTAGGCTTCAGCATTCAGCCACATCGGTCAATAGTATTATTGCTGATTAATATCATGAGCAGCCGATACTTACCTCACCCATACTCCCTAGCCCGTTATACTTACTATCTTACCCTGTCGCTTGTTTGAGAGGCACATTCACCCCATCACCTTGTAACTTCTTCCTTTTACATCTTTCCCGCTTTCTCTGGACAGAAAGCTGTACCAGCGCCTGAGCTTACCTCTTGTAACAACATTGCAGATGCTTGAGGAGCTCGGGGACTAACTTACTTGCATTAGTCTGAAAGCTTTGGTGAAAGTTGTCTTGAGTCTCTTCGCAGCCACAAGCTGCTGCCATAGTATAGTCTGCAATATTGCAATAGAAAGACAGAATGCTACGAAACAACGGTGATAAAGGCATATCTGCTAAAAGACACTAAGCTTGCGCAAAGATGGTTACTGAAGTGCCAGACGTTTTAAGAGAATGGGCCTCAAAAGATGCCCATTCAATGTCACGCACGTACGCCGACTGCATTCGTGAATTCTAAATTACAAATCTTCACCTCTGTACAGCTTGTTGCTTTCTTCCGCATGCAAAACATTGACACAAAAATCTTAAAGAATCAAATTTTATATTTCAACTGACATAAAGTAGTGTCGGCAGTTAAAAAACAAATAAAAACAATAATGCTCAACCCGCACCGCCTAAAGCACAACGGTGTCATTGTTAACTAACAACAAGAAGAGGCAACGTCGATTCAATGATAAGCGTTTTCTTCCTTTCGCAGTATTCCGTCTGCTATTCAGGAGCGTTGAATCAACGCACGAATACTCGTGTTGCTTTTACGTGCTTTCACACTTTCGACTCGAGCAAGCCGCCAACTTGGCCGACAAATAAAAGAAAATAAGCAACTCAAGGAAGCACATTCCCGACAAAGGTGAAAAGGTGTTAACACAAACATCGAGCTTCAAGCCTGCCTCAGCGGCACGGGGGGGCGGGGGGGGGGGGGGGGGGCGGGTTTGGTCTGGTGCTTACCGACACAAAGTGCCAGGCTATTATCATCGGTCTTTGATGTGAACAGGATCATGCTTGAAGAGATGCTCACGCCCTCATGGGGCCTCAGAGGATGGAGCGGAAACGAGGCTCAACACCCTCTGAAGAAATTTCGTACTTCAGTCTTTTACCGAGTTTAAAAGCTTCTGGCACGTTGAACTCGAGGGCGAGTAATGCGAATTTGAAACTGGTGAATTAAAAAACGTAGGTTAGTGAGTGCATTTTATGCAAAGAGGAGGAGGAGGAGGAAAAGTGGGGGTACCTTAAGGAAGGAGCACTATGTGCGGTTGGATAATTGCAAATACTTGCCGCGAAGTCCGCGCACAATACTTCGCGTTGCAACTGTTTGCTAGAGAACCCCCATTTGTTGAGAAAAGAACGTCTCAAAGAAACACAGACGTTCGAATGTTGCGCTAGAAACGATTGTTTTATTAAAGGGGAAAATCGTAGCACGAGAAACGTATAACGAAGAAACAGTGTTTAGCACACTCAGTTTTACAGAATATTGATTATTATTTACCCAGCTTGTTTTTTCTGTAATCGAACGGTTCATTGGTCGCTTGATTGATCGTGTAATGGATTGATTTAAATAATGAATCATATAATAATTAATTAATTGGTTAATTAACTGATCGATCGATTGATTGATTGAAAGCGCTCCCACCTACAGACGTTATGAGGCTTACTGGCTCATTTGCATGCATTAAAAGCTTTTAGCTCCTCTTCTCGAGAAACTTCGCAAAATATTACCCTAAAATTTCTGCGACGTTGACGCTCAAACCATATCCGAAACTGTCACGAAAAAAAAAAAACTGTCTTCGATGTAGAAATTTCTTTCCGAACTATGTCTTACTGAAAACAAAGCTTTCTAGACGCTCCGAGCGCTATTTGAATAAGGCAGCTCCACTGGCCATCGCCTCAGACTACTCCACCGTTGCCACAAAAATGTGCGCAAAACGCATTAAGAAGTAACTTTAACACAGTAGCCCTCCGGTGACTAAATAGTTACTCGAGAAACACCAGGCGCCATTTTACCACATTCGGAGCTGTTGTGTACAAACACAGGTGCTGTAGCCTTTTTCAATGACGCATATTAGTAGGACATCGTGCGATCGTTATCCTTCATATCTGCTATGCTCGCTCTGCTTCACAGGCTCAAAGAGCAAAGGCTATAATACACTATCATCGACTCAGAGCTTCCGCGTTTTTGGCAGTAGAAATGCTCTCACCTCACAATGAGGCATTATGAGTCAGGAGCTGCAAGCGTCTTTCAGGTGTCGAACGCTGCGAGCGCTTGGCGCAATTATAAGTGCGGAATGATGTTGGCAAGGGAAGCAACGTGTGGTTGCTCACAGACACGGCACAACGCCTTGGCCGAGAGGCAGAGTAAGCGACAGAAACACGGAGCTCAATGCTTCGCTCAAAAAAAAAAAAAAATGGCTGCAGCTTAGCTAAGCTAAACCTGGTTATGCAAGCGTAACCTATGATATCACTTGCATAGGACTCGGTTTAGCTACTTCCAAGGCTCGTTGCATTCTTGTTTCGCCATCTTTCGCTCACGGTTTAACCAGGCGAACCTCCCGCTCTTCATAGACTTCGGCTGCCCGTTTAGCGCATTTACGCTTCCTATCGATTGCTAAAACATTCGCTTGTTTGGCAGTGTAGACCGGGTGATCAGACTCGGCCCGGCGTCTGCGAGTACCCACTCTCGAGAACGTCGGCTCCGGCTAACTTGCTTCGTCCATAGCGAGACAATGGAAAGCACGCGGCTGCAGCTGCTACGAGTCACGTGGTACGTCACGTGCTTATTACGCAGCTCCGCTTCTCCTGTTCAAGGTCATTCGTGCAGACATAGCGAAATCGGCGCCGCTAGGCTTGAAAAGCCTTTGCTTTAAAAGCGGCTTAGCGCGGCACCGTTTCAAGCAGTGAGAGCTGGAGGATAACATGTGCGCCGTCTAGCTGAAGCTGAAGGAAGTGATGCGGCTGATCGCGGCTGCGCACAAAGCCGCGAGCATATAAGACCTGTCCTAGAGTACGATACGCTGCACATTGCATGGTTCTGCAAAACACTGGATATTTACCATGAGTTGCTTCTCATTTGATAAGCCTAGTTTCTCTAGTGTCTACGGAGAATTTGTATTCAGCCTTTAGATCATATATTATTGACCCTAAGTATGAATCAAGGAATGGGAGAAATTTTCCCGTTGGCCAACTGCGTGACGGGGCAGAAAATTCGTCTATTTTCCCTTTCAGTAAGGCTGACAGAGTCAGCAAACAGAAATTCATACACGCGGTCAGATGTTTTTATGGTTAGCTTCTTTTTAGTACCGTAATGGTGCTCTCTAGAATTTGTGCGGGCTATTTCAGAACGCTCCTCGGGTGGCCTCTTGGACTATTGAATTTCTGTCTTGAAAATGCACTTTTTAAGGAAGGAATATCCTTGCTACACTTTTTGCTTTTCGCTAGGTGTGCAGGCTGACCGACCTCATTTTATTGAAGGCCTTCTGGCTAGCTGGGCTTCTTGAAGATGTGATGAGCTGGTGGACAATTCGGGGTATTTTTGCTTGACACAGTGTTTTTCTCTTTATGTGTTGTTTGTTCCACGGTCTTTTCGTGGAGGTGTATAGAACTGTAATTTTCAATTGGTTCTCTCTTTGGTTCAAGTGCTTTTCACTTTTATCTTCTACACTCGATCGATAAACCAAGTTATTCGTTTCACTAGACATTTTTACATTGCATCGAATTGCTGCAGTTGACATTCTTACTTATGTTTACCCAGTGACTAAGTGCTTGCTTCGTACCTGCAGTGGCATTCAGCTGAAAGCAAGGTTTGATTTCATATCTTCCTTCGCTTCCGGGACCATGTAGCTGATGGTAGTTGCTGCAGCCATATTTATTCTGAAGTGACGCTACTGTGAACAGCTGATCGAAGGTCTTTCTGATTTGTCTTGATTCGATGCATAACTACTTATAATCTGTAAAACACTTGTATTACACTGCGATGTGAGTTATTTACTGTTTTTTGCATTTTAAATATTGAGTACATTTAAAATCACCTGTCTTGCTGGCTTTGGTTTGCTTTCTTCCTTTAGAGTGAATGCCATCCAGGTTGTTTAAAAATTGCACTGAGTACTTTGACACAAAGTATCACCTTCCTCTGTGGATGTGAAATTATGTCATTTAATTGTGCATCAGAAGTTAGAAGTTATTGCTTGCACGTCTACCTGCAAGACGACAATCTAACAAACTGAGCAGACTATTCAGGATGAAGATCTATTACTCAAGCATTTTTTCCGAGCCCAACACTTATCCGGTGTTGCCAGGGCCAGTAAACACCACTGTAAACACAGAACTGCTACATTAGCAACTGATCACTTTGGCAATGAACATCAAAATGAACGATTAGCAGCTGCGTTAAAACAATGCAAGAAATCACTGCTCGCATTTCGGTCAAAAACACACTCGTGAGTCGTGGCCATTAATTCAGCAAAACAGCATTCGAGGGTCCTGTTGCCTATCACATGGAGTCTATAAATCTGTGAGTAGTGTGATCAGCTTCTGCATTCGTGATTCAATGCAAAAAAGTTTGTTCTTCAGAACTTTCCTAGGTGATATTGTGGGCGAAGTTCTTGATCCAATCTGGGGATATACATTTTTCTAGAGCCAGATGAGCCCATATTTTCTAGCTCTCTACATGAAATTTTTCTTCTGCAAGTAAAAAGAACCGGATGCTGCTAAGAAAATGCCAGACTTTTTTCATTCTTAGAGGTAAGACAGAGTTTCTAGAATAGCGATCTTCGACAAAATTTTGGGAAGTTCATTCAGTTTAATCGCACTAGATCGATCTTCTTTGCTTTGAATGCCCATTCTATTTACCTTCAATCTTTACGAGCTCTATCTCTCTCTCTTCACCTAACAAAACTTAAGTGATTCCAGTTCCTCGTAAGGAAATAAAAATGGCTGTAATAATCTTTTCGTGTTGTTGAACTGGTCATCGAGTTTCTTTTCATTTTTTAAAATGGCCCTAATAATTGTCTGCCGGACAATCCTTGAACAATTTTCAGACAACAAAAAAAGCAGTAATCGAGCCCTCGATTTTTTTCATGAAGTATATAACATGTGGAAATTTATATACCTTTTTCAAGTTGGGCGTTAAATTTCTAAGGCGATGAGGTGTTCCAAAGTTAAAGCTCACTCCGATTAAGTTTGATGACTTGCGGCCTTTCAGATATTAGCACCGCATAAAATACGAACGAGTTTGCATTTTGCCGACCCCACAACAGCGACCGCAATAGCTTGAATCATATCTGCAACACATTTCTCAGCAGCAGCACGCTTGTGCCTGAATTTAACTATGCCATTGAATAAGCTTTTCTTTTTATAAGACTTGCGCAATCTTGTGCACTCTAATCAATGCTTGATCTGAAAATAACAAGATACTCTTCACTGATTTCATATCTGCAATCTTCTGCACAAATTTTACTGCAATAATAATTTGCATCTTACGTATGCAGTGCATCAACTTTCAGGTAACCTAAGGTTTTTTTCTTTGTTTCGCTATGGTAGCCGCACATACCGTGTTTACACACGATAGCAATTTTTTTTTTTTGCTTAAAGAATGTGTGTCGCAGCTCAGCGCAACCGCAAGGGAACAAAGAGGTCGCTATTTCAACTACAGCTGCATGATACCCTTTTGTCTACGGGTATGCATGCATGCACGGCATCATCGCGATTTCCTCGTTTTGATATCAGACTGCTAGTCAGGTTAACAGAGTGCCCTCTCAAAAGAGACAGTAAGAGGCTCGGCGTAACACTGCTGCTCATAGGCGCTAGCACACACAGGTGGAAAAACGGGCTGCCTTAATACGGGTGTCAAATAAGGTTACGTGAAGACCTGAAGCAAGGGTTTGAAAAAAGAGAGCCAGGAGATGTAACTTAACACAATGTAGGGAGAAAGAGTAGCGGAACAACTGTTTCGGCCGCTTCTGCACTCAGATGCATGAAAAAAATGACTTGGAAATTTCTTCCACGATCCTCTCTCCCCTCTCCTTGTTTCCAGCTACGTTCCCCTCAGCCCGTAGGGCAGCTGAAACTCAGAACCGTCTCTCTGTGATTCGGCGGTAGCCGCGGAGGAACTAGGTGACTGCGCCCGCGGTATTTCCACCACGAGGAGGCGCCTCGCTCAAGTACTTGAAGCGTGCAAAGTGCGACGGGGATGGAAGGGTTACCGGCGAAAAACTGCCGCTCATGTTGTCGTCGAGGGACTCTTGTAAATCTTAATTATGCAATGCACTCTCGTAATTGCAGCCGCAGTCACGACAAGTGGCGTGCCTGGTACGCATCGGCTGCCGACGGGATGACTCCTCCTTCATTTGGGGACGTCTTGCTCTCCGGACTAGAAAGCTCTCTCACTCACTTTTTCCCCCCTTTGTCACTCGCTATGGCCCCCTGCCCTCGGCTTCCTTTTTGGCGAACCGCACAGCACCTTTGCTGCCACCTTCTCTCCAGGCATTCGGCTGCACTGATTTCTGAACGTTGCTTTCTCGAGCGCTGCTCTTAAACCGGGGTTCCAGCGTCGTGAGACCCCTTCCGAGGCCTTGGCCACCTAGAATCCTGTCTTCTACATTCCGCCCCAGTGTTGTTCCTAAGGCTTGTGGTGTGCCTGGAGAAACGGTGCTCGCGATTACTCCAGTTTGGATCCTCATTATCAGTTTATGTCCACTGCAGAGTCGAGGCAGCTTCAATATATCTCCAGTTAGCCCTGTCCTGTGCCAGCGGCGGCCATGCATAATGGGACTCCCACCAGAGTACTTTTGTAATAATGTTTTTTTTTTCACCTAATATACAGTTTGAACTGCGTTGCATAAGCGTTGGGTCACAAATGGGTGTAGCTGGGCACTACAGAGCCGTTGGAAAACAACATTAAAATTGCGACTCTGACAATAGTAAAATATCAATGCAGGTAGCGCACGTGTAGGTAGTGTCGTTGGGAAAATAAAAGCCCTGACCCCCCCCTCCCCCCCCTCTCGTGTTTTCAAGCTTGTCGCTGTGCATGGGAGCGCTACCGGACGAAACCCTTCTGTTGTCGAACTACCTCCGGTTGGCTTGAGTGATTGCCAAATTCTGAAACTGCGTTTCCGCGCCGCCGCGGCGGCTGAGTGGTTATGGCGCTCGGCTGCTGGCCCGAAAGACGCGGGTTCGATCCCGGCCGCGGCGGTCGCATTTCGATGGAGGCGAAATTCTAGAGGCTCGTGTACTGCGCGATGTCAGTGCCCGTTAATGAGCCCCAGGTGGTTCTAGGCGCCTTTCATAGCTTGAGTCGCTTTGGGATGTTAAACCCCCATAAACCATAAACCAAGCCAAACGGCATTTCCGCAGGAGGAGTGCAGGCCTTCGTCGATGCAGCACTGACTCGTACACAAGATCCGAGCCTTTGCTAAATAACGCGAAACGAAGTTCAGAGTGCCTTGAGGAAGAAAAAAAGTAGCTCACAACAAATTTGGCCAGTCTTAAGGCCGGCTTACGCAATGCCTTATGACCTCGACCGTACCAGAAGCCTGGATGAACACAAACATAATCAAAATTTATAATAAAAGAGACGCCAAAAACTTGAAAAATTGCAGACTGATCAGCTGACTGGCCGTTGCCTACAAGGTATTTACTAAGATAATCGCTAATAGAGTCAGGGCAACCTTAGACTTCAATCAACCATATGATCAGACAGGCTTTCCTAAAGGATATTTCACAATAGATCATATTGTCACCGGCGAAAATACAGAGAACAAAGCTGTTCACTCGGGCGAGGTTTGCCAACACCGCCGCGCTCGTTCTGGACAAAGAAGACGTTCGGCCACGCGCTCGGGAACACAGTTCGACCTCCAGGTGGCGCCGGCAGAAAGTCAGCAGCGAGGCATTGCCCCTCCCATCTAAGAGGCATCGGCTCGATGCCGCACGCGGGGGGAAGAAAAAAAAATAAGGCGCAAGGTAATGGCGGGGTTGGGTCCGGGGCTAACGGGAATAAAACGGCTTCATTCGCGCCACGTGGACGACCTCGGACGTCGGGTGTCGAGAGGACCGGACAGTTCCTTGAGGGAGCACCTCGTAGGTCACCGCGCTGAGGCGGCGTCACACCTGGTACGGACCAAAGTAACGGCGAAGAAGCTTCTCGGAGCGCCCTCGCAAACGGATTGGGCTCCACACCCAGACTTGGTCACCGGGTGTGTAAATCACCTCCCTGCGGCGGAGGTTGTAACGCTCGGCGTCGCGTTGTTGTTGGCACCGGATTCGCTGTCGAGCAACTTGGCGAGCAACTTCGGCGTCACGGACAAATTGGTCGGCATCCACGACAGAAGAGGGAGTAGGATCCGGAAGAAGCATGGCGTCCAGCATGGTCAAGGCTTCGCGACCGTGCACCAAATGGAAAGGAGTGAAGTGCGTCGTTTCGTGAAGCGCAGTGTTGTACGCGAACGTTATGTAAGGAAGTATCCGGTCCCAGTTCGCGTGGTCATCGTCGACATACATAGAAACCATATCGGCAATTGTCTTGTTAAGCCGCTCAGTCAGTCCGTTGGTTTGCGGATGGTAAGCTGTTGTCTTTCGATGACTGGTGCCACTGAGTCGAAGTACCTCGTTCGTAAGTGCCGACGTAAACGGGGTTCCCCTGTCAGTTAATACGACCGTTGGAGCTCCGTGAAGAAGCACAATGTTATGAATGAAAAAACTTGCGACTTCGGCGGCGGTACCACGGGGAAGAGCCTTGGTCTCACAATAGCGGCTGTGATAGTCAGTGGCAACAGCAATGTACCGGTTACCCATGGAAGACGTCGGAAACGGACCGAGTAAGTCCATGCCGACCTGTTGAAATGGGAGGCGCGGGGGATCGATAGGCTGCAGGAGCCCGGCTGGTTTAGTCGGTGGCGTCTTCCGGCGCTGAAATTCTCGGCAGGTTCGGATGAAACGGCGGACAACCGCAGCAAGCTTGGGCCAGTAGTACTTGGTGCGTATGCGCGCCAACGTGCGGGAAAACCCGAGATGGCCCGAAGAAAGGTCGTCGTGGCACGCGCGCAGAACATCGTCACGAAGCGCAGCTGGCACTGCAAGCAGATAGACAGTGTCCGTTGGGCCGTAGTACTTTTTGTAGAGTACCCCATCGCGCAAGCAAAACGATGACAGTCCGCGCTTGAAGAGCCGAGGTGGAGATGGGGCGATTCCTTCAAGGTATTCTATGAGGGGCAGCAGGTCAGAATCGGCCCTTTGTTGTTGGGCAAGGGTGGACGCGGTGAGAGCACCAAGAAATGCGGAGTCGTCGTCGGACTCGCCAGTGGGGGACAGGATTGGGGCGCGGGATAGACAGTCAGCATCGCTGTGTTTCTGGCCAGACTTGTGCACGATGGTGGCATCAAATTCTTGTAACCGAAGACTCCATCGAGCAAGCCGCCCCGAGGGATCCTTCAGGTTCGCCAACCAACAGAGTGAATGGTGGTCGCTCACGACCCGAAACGGGCGGCCATACAAGTACGGACGAAATTTCGTAACGGCCCACAGCACAGCTAGACATTCCTTTTCCGTTGTGGAATAATTGACTTCTGAACGGGACAAAGTGCGACTGGCGTAAGCAATCACGCGTTCTAGACCATCCTGCCGCTGAACAAGGACCGCGCCGAGGCCAACGTTACTAGCATCAGTGTGCAGTTCAGTGTCGGCCTCTTCGTCGAAGTGGCCAAGCACAGGCGTACACTGCAGACGGGACTTGAGTTCTGTGAAGGCGCTGTCCTGGTCTTGGCCCCAGATGAAGGGTTCAGAATCCTTCGTCAGGCGGGTCAAAGGCTCTGCTAGCCGGGAGAAATTGGGAACAAACCGGTGATAGTACGCGCAGAGGCCCAAGAAACGACGCAGGCTCCGTTTGTCTGTTGGCTTAGGGAAGGCAGCTACGGCGGCCGTCTTTTCGGAATCTGGACTAACACCTCGTGCGCTGACAATGTGACCAAGAAACTTCAGCTCTTGAAATGCAAAGTGACATTTCTCTGGCTTGAGAGAGAGACCAGCGGAACGTATGGCCTCGAAAACAGCACGCAAGCGTTTCATGTGCTCATCAAACGTGTCAGAGAAGATCACGACATCGTCAAGATATACGAGACATGTCTGCCACTTCAGACCGGACAGCACGGTGTCCATCATTCGTTGGAACGTGGCAGGGGCCGAGCAAAAGCCAAAAGGGAGTACCTAAAACTCGTATAAACCGTCAGGCGTAATAAAGGCGGTCTTCTCTCGGTCGCGTTCGTCGACCTCTATTTGCCAATACCCACTGCGGAGGTCAAGGGATGAAAAGAAGGTGGCATGGCGCAGGCGGTCTAGTGAATCATCAATGCGGGGCAGAGGGTACACATCTTTTTTCGTGACGGTATTCAGGCGCCTGTAATCGACGCAGAACCTGAGGGTGCCATCTTTCTTCGTGACGAGAACAACAGGCGATGCCCAGGGGCTCGTGGAAGGTTGGATGACGTTGTCCTGGAGCATCTGTGTAACTTGATGGCGGATGGCATCGCGTTCTTTGGAAGACACGTGATAAGGGCGCTGGCAAATATGTCTTTGGTCGTCAGCAACGACAATTCGATGCTTGGTAAGCGGAGTCTGTCGGACCTTGGAAGTTTCCGCAAAACAGTCGCGGAAGGAATAGATTAGGCTTTGCACGCAGTTTTTCTGACTGGCCGAGAGGTGCGGGTTCACGTCAGTCGGAATGGCTGTAGCCGTCGCGTCGGCGAGGTCTGACGTGGTGGATAAAGAGCACTGCCTCGTACACTCTCCAAGCTCGTCAAAATAAGCGACGACTTCTGACTTCGTCAAATGTTGCGGTTCACGAGTAAAGTTCGTGACTAAGATTTCGGTACGACCATTGGCAAGGTCTACTAGGCCTCGGGCGACACAAACTTGCCGAGCGAGTAGCAGGGACATGTTCGCTTCAGCAATGCCAAGAGCGCCGGTGCTGTCAGTACACTCGACTGTGACGAACTTGCTGGCTCGCGGAGGGATTGTTATGTGGTTGTCACATATGCGCAACTATACTTTACAGGGCTCGGTGGTTGTGTTAACGGCTCGCTGGGCGGAAAAAGATACCATGAGTTCCTGAAGGTTTATGATCGCACCATACTCGTGAAGGAAATCCATGCCCAGTATGAGGTCCTTTGAACAGTCAGCTAACACGGCAAAGGAGCCGGTGAAAGTAAGACCACGGATTTGGATGCGGCAAGTGCAGACGCCGATTGGTGTCACGACATGGCCACCGGCAGTGCGGATCACGGGTCCACACCAAGGCGTCAGAACCTTACGGAGTGTCATGGCTAGCTCCCTGCTCATCACACAAAAATCAGCGCCGGTATCGACGAGTGCGGTCAGTTCATAACTGTCGACGGTTACTAAAATTTCAGCGGAAAGTAATCGTTCGCAGCACGTCGGTGAGGTCGTCGGATCGGGTTGTTGACGCTCGGGCCGTCGCGTCCAATCGTCGGGTGGAGGCTGTTGACTTCGTGCAGCGGCGGCGGCCTTACCCCCGGAGGACGCCGTCTTCAGTTTTCCCGCCGAGGGGACGTGCCTCCGAACTGACCGGAGGTTGAGGGCCGACTGGGCGTAGCAAAGCGTCTCGGGGATGGCGATCGCGACTGTCGCCGCTGTGAGGTCGGGGGCAGCACTTGAGAGTTCAGGTACTCCTCTATGTCCCGCGGTCTTTCACCATAGCGCGGTCGAGGCGCGTCCGGTGGGAATCCTCTCAGACCCATCCGCCGGTACGGGCAATTCCGCAGAACATGGCCGGGCTCCCCGCAGTGGTAGCAGAGCGGACGATCGTTGGACGTTCGCCACACGTACGCTTTGCGGAATGGAGGGCACGGGTCCTGCTGCTGCTCGATGGGACGCACGTAACGATGGGGTGGTGGTTGTTCGGCAACGGGGCGAAACGCTTGTGGCGCCGAGGCAGGTCGGCGCAGGGCATCGCTGTAGGACATTACGTGCGGCTCCGAAAGGGGTGCTGGGGGTGGCTGCACCGCTCGCCGGATTTCGTCACGGAGAACATCGCCTGTCGAAGGTACGCTTTCTGACGGAGCACTCAAGTGGAGGTGTCGCAGTTCTTCGCGGACAATGCTCCGCACAAGCGCTCGCAGCGCCTCATCCCCGGGGCCTGGCAAGGACGTGCAGTACTGAGCGGCCGCTACATTTGCCTGACGGCCGTATTGGGCACTCCGTTCCTGCAAGGAACGTTCTATGGTCGTCGCTTCTTTGGCAAAGGCGGCGACAGTTCTCGGAGGGTCGCGCATGAGGCCAGCGAACAGCTGCTCCTTTACCCCACGCATAAGGTGCCTCGAATCATAAGGTGCCTCACCTCACCTCATGTCCTCAATAAACATGGCCACGCTCTCGTTGGACTGCTGTGACCTGGAGCGAAGGGCAAGTTCGGCATTCTCCTTTCGCTCGCTCGAACTGAACGTGGCGAGCACCTCGCGGCGAAAAGCTGCCCAGTTAGAGAAGGACGCCTCGTGGTTCTCGAACCACGTTTTCGCCGAGTCTTGCAGTGCGAAGTACACGTTCAGCAGCTTTCGCTCGTCGTCCCATTGGTTGAACGCGGCCACACGGTCAAAACCGGCCAACCAATCTTCTACATCCTCGAACCGGTCGCCGTGGAAGGATGGTGGCGACCGAGGTGCAAGAAAGACGAACGGCGGGGCACTGCCGAAGGACTGACCTGTGTGGCTGCCAGTGGCGGAAGTCATGGCCCGAGCAGGAATCGTGAGTGGCTCAAATTCGGGTTGCAGGCCTCGCAGGCGACGGCTCGCTTTGTGGACAGGTGTGGCATCTGCTCGTCGGGGAGAAGCGTCAGGGCTATCGTCCCGGTCAGCGTACATGGGATGATACCCAGCACGGCTCCACCAAAAATGTCACCGGCGAAAATACAGAGAACAAAGCTGTTCACTCGGGCGAGGTTTGCCAACACCACCGCGCTCGTTCTGGACAAAGAAGACGTTCGGCCACGCGCTCGGGAACACAGTTCGACCTCCAGGTGGCGCCGGCAGAAAGTCAGCAGCGTGGCAATATTCATACTGTAAATCAGTTGATAGAGAAATGCGCAGAATATAACTAGCCCCTGTATGTAGCCTTTATTACTACACAGCATTTGACTCAGAGGAAACCTCAGCAGTTATACAGGAATTGCGGAATCAGCGTGTAGAAGAGCCTTATGTGGAAATGCTGGAAGATGTATACAGCAACTGCACAGCTACTACAGTCCTCCATAAAGTCAGCAACAAAATTCCTTTAAGGAAGGGTTTCAGACAGGGAGACATGACCTCGTCAATGCTATTCACCGCCTGTTTACGAGTGGTATTCCGATGCCCGGACTGCGAATAGTTAGGAATAAGAGTTAATAGAGAATACCTAAATAATTTGCCATTCGCTGATTAGATTTCTTTGCTGAGTCACTAAGGAGATGAACTACAAATCATGAACAATGAGTTAGACAGACAAATTCGAACGGTAGGTCTAAAATTTAACGTGCATAAAACGAAAGTAATGTTCAACAGTCTATCAAGGGAACAGCAGTTCACAATTGGCAGCGAGGTGCTGGAAGTGGTAAAGGAATACGTCTACTTAGGGCAGGTAGTGACAGCTCATCCGGATCATGAGAGGGAATTAACTAAAAGGATAATAATGTGGTGCAGCGCATATGGCAAGTTCTCTCATATCATGAAGAGCAGTTTACCAATATCCCTTAAGAGAAAAGTGTACAGCAGCTGTATCTTACCGGCACTCACCTACGGGGCAGAAACGTGGAGGCAAACGGGTTCAGCTTAAGTTAAGGACAACGCAGCGAGCCATGGAAAGAAAAATGGTAGGTGTAACGCTAAGAGACAGGAAGCGGGCACAGTGGGTGGGGGAACAAATGAGGGTTAATGATATCCTAGTCGAAATCAAGAGGAAGAAGTGGGCTTGGGTAGGGCACGTAATGCAAAGGCAAAATAACCGCTTGTCCTTAAGGGTAGCGGAGTGGATTCCAAGATAAGGTAAGCGTAGCAGGGGGCGGAAAGGTTTGGTTGGCGGACGAAATTAAGAAGAGTACAGGGATAGGGTGGCCGCAGCTGGCAAAGGACGCGGCTAATTGGAAAGATATAGGAGAGGCCTTTGCCGTGCAGTGGGTGTAGTCAGGTTGATAATGAAGTTGGAAGCTTTTAACTCCAGCTCGTAGTCTCGAAAGAAGCTGTTGAGAGAGATAGGCCCCAGTGCAGTGGTATTTTTAGTCATGGGTAAGAAAAAAACATGTAGTAGAAGAAGAAGGCGCTGAAAAAAAGTTGAATAAACCATGTAGACACGTTATGACGCAATAAAATCTGTGACAAAAAAATTAAAAAAAAAAACAAGTAATAGCATCCATCAAATACTCACAGCACAGCTGTCCGGCAGTACTTGTTGTATGTCCGAGTGAAATATATCAAGTTTTATAAAATGAATGACGGAAAGAACTAAACAGCGGCACTAAGTACTACCTGGTAGTTATTTACGTGTAAATTGAGGTTTTATTTCAGTCCAGTTGCTTCGAAAGAATACAGTTTGAAATTAAGGTTAAGGAATCACCAGCGTGATCAAATTTTTCGCATCGTGAAAAAGGGGGCTGCAAGTAGAAAACATTGAGATAAATCCCGTTTTCATCACAACTAATCTGGTCCACTGCGTGACACAAGTAAGTTTTGGTATGCCACATTGAAAGTGCACAGAGATTATGTCACGAACATTTGTAGTGTTTTATATTTTATGTCCGTCATTCAAGGCGGCCGAGACGCACCTCTTCATTTCCTTTGAACCGAAGTGAGGCCTTGTGGTAGAGCATCTGCCTCGAAATCGGGAAGTGCTTGGCTCGATCCCCAGTGCCGCCGGGTACCCACCGGTTTTATAATGGGTACAAGGTTTCCCCCGGCCTGGTGCTCGGCTGTTCTTGGGTGAGATGCTTGGGAAAGGGTCTTGACCACAGTTGTCTTGACGGATCAGAGATAAGCTCCGCCGTCATGCAGCGTTAAATCCGCCTCCTGCGGTAGAAGCCCATTTGCGGACTATTTTTTTTTCTCACAAAGTCGGAGAGCCGGAAATACCGGACTTGCCCAGGACCGCAGTGATACTCTGAAGTTTTCGCTTCTGACGAAGGATCGCTTAGTGTTGAACTTGAGAAGCTGGTTAGAGCGTACGAGCCTTGAGTCGAACTCTTCATTTGGGAGTGAAACACGAACCACCTTCGCAGGCTGAGTTGTTCGAAACTGGATTTGACCCCGAAGGGGCGCAGCGGGGTTTGCGGAGCCTCCTCCAAGCACACAGCCCTGAAGAAGTCGGGCGCCGAGCCGGGGGTGGCTTGTACCCATTTTTACCTGTGGGTGTCCGGCGGTGGGTTTCGAATCAGCCACCTCCCGCCTCACTGACTCATTCCCCTCACTTGCTTGTTCGCTGACTAATTAGCTCGTTCACTGACTCATCGGGTCCCTAACTCACTGACTCACTTATTCTCATGCCCGTTTACTGACTGGCTTACGCACTTGCTCAGTGACATCCTACTATCTTACTTGTTCTTTGCACACGATCAAAGGGAAGGCCCCACGGCTGTAGCACAGCTGCAGTGTTTGATTCAAGTAGGCTGCCGTTTCGAAATAAAGATAATAAATAAAGAGTGTTGTTGAACAGCGGCCGCTGTTGACGGCCGGTTCTACGGTTCTGCGCCGTCGGCGTTGGTTTAACACCACGCTGCGCTGCTTGCCATGTATAAAATGATGTACCCTGCAACGTGCCATGCAAAGTGGTCAGAACCCAGTGGCGCTACGTGTGACAACAGGGCTACATCACCCTCACTGTGCCAGAAAAGAAAAGAAGTACTGAACACTGCAACAGGTTGGCTATCGGGTAGGTTTTACAATCGATTCCATTGGGTAATTAACGAAGTGCGGAATCCAGCGGCATGGCGCGACGGGATAATGTTTTATTAAGTAGCGCAGCTGTGGGTTTTTCTGCAGTGCTCCGATCTCTTGTATACCTAGCCGCCGCGGTGGCTGAGGGCTTATGACGCTCGGCTGCTGGCCTGAAAGACGCGGGCTTGATCCCGGCAACAGCGGTCGAATTTCGATGGAGGCGAAATTCTAGAGACCCGTGTGCTGTGCGATGTCAGTGCACGTTAAGAACCCCAGGTGGTCGAAATTTCCGGAACCCTTCACTACGGCGTCTCTATAGCCTGAGTCGCTTTGGGTCGTTAAACCCCCATAAACCAAACCTTGTATACCTCTTCAGACTAGGAGGCTTCATATTCCCGTTAATCATCGTCTGCTATCATAGAACTTTTAACTGTCATCTCACGCTTTGAACAATTACCTTCCTAAGTAGGTTTCCCCACCGCATGAAAACGTATTGACGCGACACCGTGCGTGTGTGTCACCCTATGTGCTGACTACCGGGACGGTTAACCGGCATTTAAATAGCTGCCGTGCGCACGCAAACCATGTGATGTCCATCATCTCCTACGACCCAGGGAAATAACCCGGTAGTAACAAGACAAACTACACCTTTTGGCAGTCAACGACCGCTTGAGTTTCCGTCTGACAGCATCATTTAACTGAGCGTGCTTTTTAAAACGGTACCATTTCTCTTAAAAACGCTCAGATGTAAAGGCGACCATTTGTGCAACGATTATATGTAAATTGAGTCCTACAGTTGACAAGAAGGGCAAACTAAGCATGAAACGGCAATTACCGATCATGAATAGCAAATTATATCACGGGAAAAAAAAGCGCCAGTTTAGATAGATAGATAAAGAGGAGGAGGGAAAGACAGGGATGTTAACCAGAAAGGGGTTCTGGTTGGCTGCCCTGCACTGGGGAAGAGGGATTAGGGGACTAAAAGGAGGAAGAGAGAAGGGAAAAAGGCATACCACACACACGCACAACGCTGTTACAATTTGTCACTCAATCCAGTCGCTCTCAAGTAGGCAAAGAGAGCCTTGTATGCTTTGAGGGCAGTCGACTGCTGTGGCCACGGACCGAGGATCTTTTGCTCTGTTAATGGGCGAGGATCGAGGCGGTCCAGGGCACAACACAGTGTATGTCTTGCACTCGCAAATGCAGGGCTGACAGAGAATATGAGCGATGGTCTCCTCACAACCACAGCTCTCACAGGCAGGGCTGTCGGCCATCCCCATGCGGAAAGCATAGTAATTGGTAAATGCAACACCGATCCATAAACGGCATAACAGTGTTGCGTCGCGACGTTCTGAGTTACGTGGAAGACGAAGGCGCAGTTCAGGGTCCAGTGCCTTGAGGCGGAGGTTGCAAAACTCTCCCGTGTTCCACGCTGAAAATGTGAGCTCCAGCGCCAAAGGGCGAAGCCCACACGCAGCGTCAGGTCTCGATATTGGGATCTTCACTGGAAGTCCGTCGTTGTGAGCAGAACGCGCAGCCGCATCGGCCTGGTGATTACCGTTAATACCACAGTGTCCTGGCAGCCATTGAAAAATGATGTCATGACCTTTGGAAACGGTGCCGTGGTACAGTAGACGGATCTCAGCAACAAGTTGCTCCTGCGACCCGCGGTGTAGCGCAGCTTGCAGGGCTTCAAGGGCTGCTTTAGAGTCGGTGAAAACCGTCCAGTCATGTGGAGGTTCTTGACTGATGAACTCTACCGCAGCCCGTAAGGCTGCGAGTTCCGCACCAGTTGAAGATGTTGGATGGGTTGTCTTCACTTTCATCAAGATGGATCTGGCCGGTATCACCACCGACCCAGCAGAACTGGTCGAGTGAACTGATCCATCTGTGTAAATAGTTTATCTCTCGATAACAGCACCGACCGAAAAAGAAACCGAAAACTGTGCTCTTAAATGAACATCCAAAAACTGCTCGAAATGTAAAAAAAGGAAGAGTGAAACGCCTAATTACTAAGAACCTCCCGCCGTCAGAACCGTTAGAGCCGACCGCCTACTTGGCTTACACTAGGCATAACCGGATTGGACCGGTTAACTGAATAAGTGCACAATTCAACTTAATGCAAAGATTTCGGTTGTATATTAAAATTTGTTTACTTTATGAGCCTATCATGCGCAATGGGCCTTTTTCGCGAACTTTAAATGCAACCTGGACCAAAACTGATTACTGGCATGAAAAATTGACCAGATTTTGTTTCCAAGTGAAAGTCTGCAAAAGGTCACGCTGACACCCTTGGAACGCCTCCCATCAACAACGTTCGCTCTGAAATAGCGTAAAAGACAGATGTGCATTGTTATATAGCCAGGGTCTGACGTGGATATAGTAACTTAAATACATGATGATTGACGCTCACGTTTATCTGTACGTCTATATTAAATTATTCTGTTTTTCTTTTATAAGTGGGTAGTTTGGTAGAATATTTTGTACGGCGAAAAGCTAAGAAGTTTTATATTTGTGCTAGGCCTAAGAAATGTAAACGGTTGATAACCTGTAATCGTGTAAGAAAGAAGCTGGTTTCTTATGCAAAAGAAGCTACAAATGTACTCACATAAAAACGGCTTCGCCCGCTATCTTCAGACCCATGTTCTAGGGAACGCTGCAGCTCGCATTGCCTCTGCACTTTGTGCTAATAGCTCCTGAGGCCCAAGAATACGAGGCCATCTTCCATTGAAAAAATAGGGTTATTAACACGACATCCATTAACACTCGCCCCATGACCCCTTAAATTATCAATAGCCACTTCATTGCTTCTTTCGAGTAGTTTCGAATAGTAGAATTTTTTTAATTCCAACACCCTCTCCCGAATATGCTCTATCTGCTATCTTGAAATTCAAGCAGCGCAAGGTGGGTATACTGCAAGCGAAAACAAATTGCACGCTATAGAAGAACTAGCAGTTCTCAAGTGGATCAGAGTGCAGTTTAATGTCTGAGGCGTAAGGAAAAGCTTTGCTCCTTTTGTTCGGTCTGATCCCGCGGACAGCTGTGACATTAGCGGACCTGGGCAGCCCCATGGAAGGCAGCTCCAGCCCAGGCATAACCTAGTTACGACAAGTTCCGCGGGCTTTAGACTAAACGGGCCGATGTTGGAAATGGGACGACGCCATTGCGCGCGCCCGGCTCCTACATAGACGACGAGTGAAGTGCTTTCGCCATTTAACGGCGCACTCCCGTGAGCCAGCTGTGCAGTAGGAAGAGAAGAAAGAACAGGAATCAGAGAACAAAACTGAGATGACAGGACTAGGAGAAAAAGAAAATGTAAAATAAGAACAGGGGTCCTCTGAGAAATTATCGTCACAACCACACACACACACACACACACACGCACACGCACACGCACGCGCACGCGCGCACACACACACACACACACACACACACACACACACACACACACACACACACACACACACACACACACACACACACACACACACACACACACACACACACACACACACACGCACGCACGCACGCACGCACGCACGCACGCACGCACGCACGCACGCACGCACGCACGCACGCACGCACGCACGCACGCACGCACACAGACAGACAGACAGACAGACAGACAGACAGACAGACAGACAGACAGACAGACAGACAGACAGACAGACAGACAGACAGACAGACAGACAGACAGACAGACAGACAGACAGACAGAGAGAGAGAGAGAGCGGGACCACTCAGCCATGTCTCTAAGGCTCGCCAGACAACCTTTTGTTCACTATGTTGTGCCTCCTCGAATTTCATTTGCTTAAGGTAAAGTCCATACATTCGTTGAAGTTTGAATTACGTGCGCACGTAGTGCTTCGCTTTTTTTATTTTTCGGCGCCTATTTTCATGACTTGGAGCCACACGTCTAGGATACAGCTGTTCTTGCATAGAGATTTGAATGCGGTGCTTTCGGCACGCGGACCTTAACAAAGGGCCGCAAGCTATTCGCTCCCTCAAGCCTGCTTCATTTGGGTCTCCAGACTTGAAAAGAACTGGCGACGAAGCCTCGGCGAAATTGGTGGCCTGCAGAGAGATCCCGACGCAAGTGGTTTCTTCGTCTTTGTTCTCCTAAGAACGGAAAGGAGAAGAAACGTCGCTCAGTCTGCAAAATATTGAAGTAAAATAATTTCGACTGAGCAACCTTACTCGATGTTTTTCAGCATGGTTAAGCTTTTTGTTGCACTTGCGCAGGGGCACAGAATTCTCTGAATGGAATTAAGCAGTTTAATTTGTTCTGAACATGAATATTTTCTGTGCACAATTTGACAAGAACAAGCTGTAACCTAACCAGAAACAGAACAATATAACTCAACCAGCTTGAATGCAATTAATGTTTTTTTCCGGTGCCCAACAAAACCAGTGCCGTTCTTCTTTAACGCATATCGCCATGCTTGTTCACTTAGCAAACATGAAAAGCAGCGTACACGCTCCCACGCTTAATATGGAATGAAACGTGAAAGAGAGAACACACGCCCTAACATCATGTTCTTAGAAAATTCTGAGTTCTCAGAAAACAAGACATCTGTTGGCATGAGGAAGCACAGTGAGGAGTCCACGAGACAAAAGAAGGTAAATGATGTTATGCAAATTTTCTATTGCATACTTGATCCTACATTTATCCTCTGAATTATTCCAGCATCCATTTTTGTTTATGACCACCTTTTATCCCTAAGTACCTCTGAAGTAGAGAGTAAGAAAAACGAGACTCCCTTTTCCTTTTCACATGTGTTGCTGGTATTTCAGTAATCCAAAGAAGAAAAGAAAAATGCGCATTCCTTATAGCGGGCACCTCTCAAAGGTAATTTTCCAGATACGATGTTTTAGTACGTGAGTTCGAACGTGAAACGCGTCCACAATATCGACCCAATCTTCATTCACCTCTCAATACTCTTTTTTTCCGCGGATGCCATCCTTAGTGCCCCTCGAACGAATACAATAAACTCGTATGCTTGTAAAAACAAACTCATGCTGGCAAAACCACAACCGTTATTGACGTGCAATCATGCGAGTCACAAGACAGCAAACCTCCACCTGAGGACTGCCACCGTACTCCTTCCTCCGCTGTACCATAATTTTTTTTTTGCACTGCACTTTGCTGCGCCTTGGTCCCCTTCCTCGATTCGTGCATTGTGGACGCTAAAGACGCAAGCTGTTATTTTTAAACGACTTAACACCGGTGCTGCTACCTCCTTGCTGTCTCACTGGCTGTTTCCCCACCCCTGGCAACGCTAAGACCCTGCACGTGACCCGGTAGTACGCCACTTAGAACGGCACTAAACAATGTCACGTGTAGAGTGGAGAAGTGAGGGGTTTGATATGCTTTAAACTGGTCACCCTTGTCCGCACTTCAGCTTCAGCGGCTCTCGTATAGAATATAAGACACCAGGGACGCCCCTCTATTCTGCTTTTAAAGCGAAATCTTTACTGGCGACGAACTTGCGATTTCGCTGTAGCGGTGCTCCGAGGAGGCGCACAGGCAGACCTTGAGCCGTTGCCTAGCAACCGCCGCAGCTGGACGGACGCCGCTAGGGTGCCTCGATGCCAACGCCAGGCACCCCGCACTGGCATCGAGGCACCCTAGACGCCGCGCGCTCGCCGCGCCATATAGCATGACGTCACACACGCGACTCGCCGCCATTTGGTATGACGTCACACCGCTTCCCTCGTCGTTGCGCACGCCTACTCTCGCTTCGCCAGCTGTGTCGCATGCGTGGTAACATGTCGGTGGATTGAAAAGGAGAGCTCGCGTGCGCCGCAACCACAGTTGATGCGGCAGTATGGACGGCGACAAGGCTGCTAAGCAGAAGGAGGTCTGGAATCGACATCGGAACGAGATGAAGAGGAAACCAAACGCCCAGGAAACAGAGGAACAGCGCACCGAACGACTGGCTAAACGCCGTGAATATGCGACCGCGAGACGGGCACGTTCAACGTCCGATGTCTCGACCGCTAGCAGCAGCGACAGCAGCCGGAGGAGAGACCTGAGTCCTGCTTTACTGAGGATGGCCTGTGATGAACGATGGAATGCTACCACGAGACTTCAGCGGGCTCATGAAACCGAGGAGCAACGTGCTGTTCGCCTAAAAAATTGGCGTAAAAGTTACGCGACCCCTTCAATCCTTGGATAGGCTCGGTGCTGAAATCAAACATGGACCTACAGGTCATACTGGACGTTTATGCCTGTGCTTCATACGTTGTGGAAAATGTGAACCAGGCTAACCGGGGAGTTTCACACTTGTTTTCGCTACGTATATCCTGGCATGGCCGAGCTAAGCCACTGCCAATTTATTTCCTAACCGGTGAGCTTAGATGTGCGTGCGTATATCTCTATGTGCGTGGCCGGGCCTGGGCGTCTAATGCAGTAATAGGGCTATGGTTGAGTCGCTCACGCGCTTACGGAAAGGTTAGCGGAAGCCGAAGAGTGGTCTCCCGTCATGTTGTACCCTGAAGAGATAACAATAAGCAGATGTGTCCCCCCCCCCCCCTTATGCTTGCAAACCCGAGAACGTCCTGACCCACATTCTTCGACACATGTCCTCGTTCTTTGCCTTTATGCTTCACGTTCTGCTGTTCCTCCGCTACTCCATCCTGCCTCTGGAGCCTTGTCGCTGCACCGAAACCTGCTCCCAGCGCCAGCACTGCTACTGTTGTGGCTGTTGGTGGTGTTGAATGTTGCCAGAGATGCCACATTTTTGCACCGTGTATTTCTTTACTTACGTTTTCTTTTCTACTTTGCTCTTAAGACCCAGAAACAAAACCTTGTCACCTCGCTTCTGCTGTCCTTCTTTCCCAGCTCTCTGCTCCCTTTCTCTCTTTCCCGATTCTCTCGGTAGATCGCATTCCTCCCTTCTCTTACTTTAGCACTTCGAACCAAACGTGGCTTCTGAATGTAATGCAGCGAGAGGAAACAAAAATTTTCTCATTTTTTTCTTCCTGCCTTTTTGCATTCGATTTCTTTTTTAACATATCCCACCAATGATGTAAGGGGCTTTTCCAACGGCGTGGAGTGCAGCAGCTGTGTCTTTGGTGCACCGGGTGTCCGCGACAAGAGTATCGCATTGCGCAGTGCCAGCAGTCTATCCGAGGCTTTTCTACATACATGCATAGCGCCTTCACGCTTCGCAGGTTTAATAACGAAGCCTCCAGGCTAGCCTTGTTATTTGACATTTGTTAGTTTTATTTTTGTTGCGCAAAACTGTCGGCCTATCATGATCAGAATAATCCCCCTTTGCTCTTTATCAAGTAGAAGTAAAAATTGACAAATAAAAGAATCCTTGCCATAAAAAGACTGAAACGAGTAAGATGTACCATGGTTTTGCGTCTCGCGTGATTGTTCTTATGTGGTACCTGGTAAAAAATGTTTCGCACAGACGTCTGTAGAGTGAGTTTTTCTTTGCTCGTTCCTTTTGTTTTCACGTTTTTGTTTTCTTTGTTTACTTAAAGTATTTTTGTGGCAGCGCCTTCAAGCCAGATGTCGAGAAACCCCACATACATGGGCATACGGTTGGGAAAGCCTTCACTTAGCAAACAAAAAGCAAGTGCTAGTATGAGAACAGGCAATTCGTTATTTAATTGTCTGCATCAATTAGACCTTCACAATTATCACGTCACTTCTCTAATAAAAATGGATGTAAAAACACAAATAATACATTTCTGTGTACTAATTTCCGTCAAAGCCACGTTAGACTTAATCGATTTCGACCTTGTCGCTCTCTGTTGCCGTGCTCTTATGCCGTGCTGATAAAATGCGATCTGTCCGTAGAGGTCAGGCTTTCTTTTCGATATTGGTAATTTTTCTGGGATGGTCGATTGACATATATTTCAAACCTGATACATCACTAGTCGTTAAAAAGCTAGGCGACTATATTTATTAACGCCTATAACATCTCAAGATATAGAGAGTGCTAGAGTTAACATGCAACTTTTAGCGCAATTGTTGCAGCAAAATTATCGAAAAGTGCGGCTGTGTCAATCAGGTCGTGTGAAGGCTGGGCCATTCGATGGGAGTGTATACGCAAGTCAGCAGAGACGAGCCTTAATCAGAAGTTGAAAAAAACATTTTCGTCGGATGATTAATAATCACAGAAAATTCAAAAAATAGAATTTTTGCCTCCTATTTGTTTGGTGAATTTAAGTGAATTGCCTTTTCGATAAGTATAAAATTTGTTAGGAATTTAAGGAAAAAGTTGCTGAGAGCAACTTGACGGGCCCTGAACCCTGTCTGGCGGTAGCAGCAGCAGGCAGAGCACTAATACAGAACGAAAAACATATAGTTGGCTCAAACTTAAACTATCAATTAGGAATTCATTACAAGAAAACAAAGCACAAAAACTAGGAAATACAGGTTGCCCATGGGCAGCAAAAACAGCAGTCGTAACATTTATTCGATAAACCTTGATAAAGAAAGGAGGAATAATCACACAATTTACAGAGGCAAATATCCAACAGGACTATCATTTAACAAAAACAATCTGTCGAAAGCTGTCACAATTATGCGAAAAAATGACTCAATTACTTAGGTCATATTCAAATAACCACGAAATATCGGTACAATGGTGAAACAGGGCAATCAAGACGCATCTAAGTTATTGCAAATGAGGTTGTTTAGTAGGCGTGGTAAGCGATGACGTAACAATTGAAAACCGCAGTAAGTTCGAGCATGTGGCACGTGCCTGTGACCAGGTGATCGTGTATTGTATTCAGGCCTGTTTCGTTATCAACTGGGCCAAAGCTGCAATGCATGACAGGACTCATTTTTGTTTACCTACACTGCCTTATTGTTCGTGGCCGTGAATAATTATGCCCACTTAAGCATCAGGCGCCATTATTGCTTAATGCGATCTCAATGGCTTTATATATGGTGCGAAATTTGTTTAAATTACCAATTTTCAGATAAACGTTTGTAGTCAGTCAGTCAGTCATGAACACGGGGACGTGCCAGCTGTCGCTCTTAACCTCAGTTGCGAAGCGTGATGATCCTGATGACAGAAACGCTAAAGAACTATAAGTGTTGAGTTTTTCACACAGATCAAATCATTTTTTGTAACATAACCGGTTGGTAAACACTAATATATTTTCACGAATCAATACTTGACCAAGAGATGCTAATGACATCAAATAGCAGGGGTTGTTCACAATGCTTGGTTAGGATGACCGTGTATATTCGTATTTCACGCTCATTTATCGTTGTGAATTTCGTTTTCACATTCTTTCATCATCGGCAGTAAAGAAATAGAAGATAACCAGCATCTCGTGCGCTATAACAGGTGGACATGCTGCGAAAGAAAGCTGCTGACTGGACACGCTGAGGGAAGAATGAACTAGACTACCCTCTTTGCCATCGTATGCCTAAAAAATAGGCGCACATAAGTGTTTTGTATTTCCTTAGTCCTTCTGGCATTACCTTTATTTCATTTCTGACGGCAATGTCTGTAATCCCCTGGTATATCTAAAATTTAAGTTGGAAATATTTAGAAAGAAAACTACCTGGTAATAGCTAAAGCTTATGTGATATTCTTGCACAACGTTAAATAATTTTTAAATATCTATTCGGCAATGAATGATGTCAGAGCTCTTGATCTATTCTTTCTCCAGTGTCAGCAACGCCTAACAATATAAATCGATTAAAAAACTTGAGAAAGATTGCAGGCAATGTAATTGCTTTAAAATGTGTTTATGGTGTGCCCCATGAAGCGTGGAAGCTTCACTTTATTTCGCGTTATGGCTGACAAACTCGTTCTTTATGCCAAAAATCTGATAGTGAACATAGCCACTGGCTTGTGACACGTGGGGAAAACCTCCCTGAAGGTGTCGGTAAACGAATAGCCAGAACTCACTATTTATTAAGGTTTTCTTACAAGGAAACTAATAGCACCAGCAATGGCTCATGACTGAAAAGCCACTCTTCGTAAAATGATATAACAAGAAAAAGCATCGCTCAATTTTTTTTTAACAGGGACAAGTGTTGCTGCGTGCACTGAGAAAGCTTAACGTTGTTACCTTGTCAGAAGAGCCCGGCCTCATTAAAGTGGGGCATTTTTACGATGCACCTACCTTCTCAAGTTTGAAGGGAATCCGCCTCCATTTATGTTATAAGTTCTGCCGACGAAGTCTGGTCTTCAATTTTCTTCCCGCAGAATCTTTAACTTAATGGCAGTATAAAAACAACTTTTCAAGAACGTTCATTTGAGATTGTTTTTTTTTCATTTTTGTGGAAAGCTTAGGGAGGTAATAAATAAAGCTTCGCTCAAAGAGGTAGTACCTTTTCTTAAGTTCAGAGCTGAGAGGGTGTGAGCGAATTATATGGGATTTTTATCTTCCAGAAAATATCATTTGACCCATCCTGAAGAACCCTTGCCTCGCGTTAGCACCGGTACCCGGCGTGTTCATTCTGGAAGCCAATGGCTCTTCTACCAGGCAAGAGAGAAAGGAAAGTGGTGCGGACCGTAGCCATTAGCAAACAACGTAGTAGTTGCTGTGGCTTTCAGTCAGCTCGAGCAGCGGCGCGGTGGCGGTCTTTTGCCTTCATCCGGGTCATCCTGCCTCACGCAACACCGCCCTTGTTTCACAGTCCTTCCGAGCGCCAGCCACCCGGTGTGCTTTCAATCATCCATACTTTTGTGGGGATTTTTATTATTTTTCTGTCCTTCACCTCCTGCTTCTTAGAGGACAGAAAGTTTACTCAAGCTCTAGGAGAGGCTGCGAACAGTCTCCTGACTATGAATCGTGCTACAGCCTTAAGGGAAATACAAGGCAAGAGGTCGGAAAAAACAAAACAAAAATGTATGCACAGAAGGAAAAACCGTTAGGGTCCATTTCGTCGGAGGGGCGCGCACAGCGCAGTGGGGTCAGCGAAGTAGCTCCTTCTTTGATAGTGCGTGTGCCAGAGTAAAGGCAGCAGAGGCAAAGGCAACACCAACGCATAGGTGCGGCAACCCAGAAAGAAAAGTGTTTTTTCTACAGCCTGCCATGCTTGGAAAGGAACAGAGGGCACGGATACGCTGCGGAAGGAACTCGACGATAAGAAATCGATTGAGGAGAGAAGCGTTTTAATTGCGCGTCTGGATTGGGCCCCTTGACCCAGGGATTAGGCTCTGGGGTAGCATTGCGGCGTCCGGAATCCTCTCGTCTGTGCTCCCTGATAACAGACCCTGCAAGCCGGAATCCGCCTTTTCCCCTGCTTCCCTTTACAGGAACTTGAGACGCTGTGACGCAGCCATTTTAACTGACGCGCCGGTGACATGGAGGCAAGCAGTTCGCAGAAAAGTCCCAGCCCAATGTTTCTGCTACTTCCGCAAAATCCAAGGGCGACAGACGGCGGCGAAATTGCAAAAGAAGCTATGCTCTTGCGTTGGACACAAGATGCACTGCTTCGCATTTTGACTCAGTCTCCGTGAGCACCTTTACAGAGAAGTGCGGCTGCCCTGTCGCGAGAGGTTAAAACTTGCCGCGTCGTCCCACATAATCGCAATAGTGGATGGCGACTGTACATATGTGATGGATAATTCAACTGAAGAAACTCCAATTCCTCTTCGACGAAATATCACTTTTGCATGCTTTGAGAAATTCAATGCGCATTCTAATGAATGGAACACATCGCCGCTAACGAATGCGTTCGCCCGCTAACGCGTGTTTAATCGCCGTATGCATTTTTAGAGATTGTTGGGTGCCCTTAGGCGTCTGCGTTAGAGATTTCTTGAAAAAGCTGGTGCATACCTTGTTTGCTTCCCGTCTGGAACAAATAACTCGGGTTGTTATGAAAAAAGAAAACCGCATGTATATTTGGAAAAGGACCGAAGTGAAGAACAAGCGCCGTCATCTATCCCGTCAGGGATGTAAAACGTAAGGGCGAAATTTGTCTTTCGAAAAGTTGTGTTCATCTCTCAGAATTTTTATCTTGAAGTTACAAACTTCGACCGCTGGCGGATGACAACTATCCTCATTTGTCGTCAATCAATGCAATCACCACTTCTTTATTCCCAAACAATAAACTCATCGACGGTGTTTGAAATTTTTAGCTGCTTTATTGTCGCTAACGTAGGCTGGCTAAAATAAAAGAAAATGAAACCTGAAATACTATGCATGCAATGAAATGACGCACAGTTCATTTTGATAAATTTCAAGAGCATTTCATGAGCTCCGTTTTTACTTTCGCGTCGATCTTACAAGGAACAGAGATTTAACATCTTAACAAAAGAAACAACGACATCGAAAGTTTCCTTCTTTTATTTTTCTCTGCCTGAACTTCATGCTACTCTTCTTAGCACTGGCAATCTGTATTCCTCAAAAATGCAATCCCAGTCTCTTGTAAACCGACAAAACGGAATTGCTTAATTCCCTTGCAGTACAATTCAATATGCTTTTAATGACGCTCTCTATGGAGATCATTGATTTTGTCCATGTAGCTTGCCAATCACTGCGGGTTCCATCTTCAATAAAGCGCAACACCACACTTGGACGAAAGAGAAAAGACACGAGCGTTAACTCTCTACAGTTTATTCTGAACAGCGGGGCCTTAAATATATACCATGTTGCCGTAAATAGCACAGACGCGAGATGGAAAAGAAGCTTTTCGTGATTGTGCAGATATTCCAATTCTTGAAGAGATAGCTCGTATATGGTATTGCGGTACACATGTCACTCAAGATATCTATAACTACTACCTCATTGATTTCAAGGGTAAGTTTCGAACAATTTTTGGTTATAACAGCGCATACATGCTTCATGCTTAGTTTTAAAACAACTTACAGACGGCCTAGATGGTTTTCAGATTCAGACGGCATTTTTAAGGCTCGCAATATACGTGCACAAAAGAACAGATGGACACGAGAATTGCGCTACTCCCGCCATCTTTCTTTTGAGCGACATCATCAAGACGTAGAAAGTACCGAATAAAGCTGTGCTTTTGCTTTGGTTAAACCTGGAGTGGCGCGATAGCTACAGCTGGCCGAGTGGAACTCGCTCAGTCGAATTGCAAAGTCAGTCTCGCCGCTGCGTTTCGCTGGGCATTCCTCTACGTCTTAGTCCCTGGACGTGAATTCACTCTCTCCCCGCCTGCCCTCCTCCCCCACCGGTTTCGCCTGGGCGCCGCGCCGCCGGCAGCTGCCACGGTGGCCACGGCGCCACCATGCTGAAGGTTCGAAATGCTAGCGTATTGCAGGTGCACGGCACGCACACCAGCTGCGTGCTCTGACGTCACTCCGCTCATGTGCACAACTGACGAGGCAGGCAGAGTCTGCTCCGCCGTCGGCGAGGCGCGCGGCGCGCACACCAGCTGCGTGTTATGACATCACTCCGCGCATGCACACAGCTGGCGGAGCGGTCGGTGGTGCCAAGGCTCAGCGCGCAGCCACGCTGACCTCACGCTGACCTCGCGTGGCTGGCGTAGTGCAGCTATCACTACAAAATCTATTGCTCTATTTATCAAGGAAAATCTTAGCCTGCTACGAATAAAAGACACCAGTTTGGTGAAGAACCCTAATGTGGTATTAGACTGCATAAAGTCGTCACCGCTAAAGAGGTTTTCTACTGAATTGAAAAATTTTTTTCAGTCAATGGGGCAAAATACTTTCGTTTCTTGCATTCAGAACTGCGTGGTCAAGGTCGGAGTCGTAGCTTTCCGGAATGCGTTCACTACGTCTAGAAGTGGCTTGTTAGGATTTCGTAGTGCTTTCTTCCTGTCTGCTTTTACTTAGTGGGACAGACAGCCATTTGTGCAAAAAAAAAGCGTATGTGTAGGGTTTTCTATCGCCCCTGTTCTTCGTGATTTATACTTAGCCCAACTTCATAGGTCTCTTAGCCGCCGTCTTTCAGGTGTTAAAGTACGAAAAGACCAGATATGCAGACGGGTTTTTAATATCTCTTCACCCTGCTTCTCCCGAATCAATTGGTTATAACAAACTAAACTAGAGAGGAAGATGCTTTTCTCTTCTAAACATTACCCCTAAGATGCCGTCACAGAATAGTGTTCGGTTCCTTGATATCGCGTTTTTATTAAAAGAATGATCAGATTTTCTCGAGGTACGAGCCATGCGCCAACAACTCATTGCTCCCGTAAGAATAAGCTTCTTGCAAACTTCTCAAGAACGGAATCGCTAGGTTATGCTTCTGAAATTTTTCAAGGAAATCCTGTCCCCAGCAAATGTCGGCAAGCTGTGATGCACCCGTAAACAGGCTAACCGATGCTTTGTTTCCTATAGGCTTGTCTTTGTTTTGTGAAATCCTCGAAAAGCAAAATTGCTGTACTTAACTTGGCTCACCAAACTAGCTACCAAGAAGGAGAAGCTAGCCTTCATTCCATTTATTTACAACTTTGCCCATCGCTTGAAAAAAAATTGGACAACGGGAGAACATAAAATTCGTGTTTCGAGCTGGAGATAAAGTGCCGAAGCCATGCATATTTTCAAGACAACGGCCTGCAAAAAACGTCGGTGCACGAAAAACCATGAAACATAATTATTTTAAATTACGGAAGGTAATGTGTGTAGCATTCCGCTGACTTGCGGAAAGATGTATGCCGTTTATAGAGAAAGCTGACTGAACGATTGCCTTCGTGAACGTGACTCTAGTGTAAGTGAAAAAAAAAAAACCTCGCATATTTATGAACAGTGAAGAAAATGTGACTCCTCATACAACCCTACGTATGGAGTATGCACTGTTACAGCTAAAAAAGAGTTCCAGAATTAGCCGCGAAATCATTAAAGCAGAAGTCATAGATAGCTTTAGTGACACGCGTTTCGCAAAGATTTATCTCGGGCAATCTCGCATGGAAATAATATATCTTCGTTATCACCGAAATGTTCTTCTGTTTCCGCTTCTGTGCAATGTCTGACCACTTTGCTTACATTTACCACTCCACTGTTCACAATAAACTATTGGAAGTTAGCGCTCGTGTGTTTCCTCTGATCCTTGTGTGATGTTGCGCTATTGTCGCGGTTATGCGCAGCCAACTCGCGTACACCGCCAATTTATCAGGGTTATTTTCATTGGTTATTGTAAATTGCATGTATTGATAATTTTGTGCTCTGACTCGAGACCTAAACTGTTAATACGCGCTTCTTTTTATCTGATCCGAGGAAAAAGCGCGTCCACCCCTCTTGGAGATGTGATACGCTTCAGAGTAATAATACTCGTACATCTCTCTCATTGATTCTTCACTTTCTCTCTCTTACTAAACAGGTTGTGTACTCATCTAAATTTTTTCTTGATGCTTCCGACGCACAGACACGGCAAGAGTGGTGACATGGAAAGGACGGTGTATGTAGAAACAAGAACAAAGCATGGAGAGGAAGAAATTTATTAAACAATGAGATCCTTCATTGTGGCATTTGCTTGCCATATATAAAGCAATAACCACTGAGGTTGCTTCATACTTCAGCTCACATATATTGCACTACTTTAGTCTAAGACGCGGGATCAAACCTTTGGGGAAATGGCCGTGTTTCAGAGACGGTGGCATGCATTACACAATCGTGTGCTATGCGATTCCAATGCACTTTAAAGAAACTCAAGTGGTAGAAATTAGTCCTGAGCTGTCCACCATGGCACCTATCTTCCTCTTCATTCTTTCAATTCTGCCTTCCTGAGTTCCGTCACGGTGACGTTTACGTTTCCGCCAAAAAGTGAGACAGTAACTGCACCTTTGCTCTCCTCAGAACGTATTGCATATTTTCTGCTGTAGTGAATGAAGTAAACACTACTGGCAAGTGGGAAATTCTTAGCAGACTATTTAAGTGGTGGGTAAAAAGCACCGGTGTTTATTTTTACATTGCTCATTTAAAAGGATGAACAACGTTGTAGTATTTGTGGTTTGTGATTTCATTTTTTTCATTTTCTTCATGTAAATCGCCTTCATGTAAATTTTATTACAGAAATTTTACTTGACTGTCTCGAAGCCAGTCTGAGATTATACTCTGCGAGCAGCCTGATGGATAGTTTTCGCGCTTGAAAATGGGGACTGTTGACGGTGACTGATCGATGAAAAGAGCGCTGCATGTTTTTCTGCCGGCAGCGGTGCAGCATTTATTGACGATGGATATGAGAAATAATATCGACGCATCCCTCATACGATGGCAAAATTTATTTACGCGAAGGCCTGCCTGTTGCTTTTTAGTGTTCATACATCGCGCTATTGTGAAATATTGTTTTATTTTTCAATTTTTCTACCTGAGAAAATAGTACGCAAACTGCTAAATACAAATGCTCGTAATGGTTGTAAAAATAACTTCAGGTTCGTTTTATCATACATCGCACTATAGTGAAATATTGTTTTATTTTAATTTTTCTCCCTCAGAAAGTAGTACGCAAACTGCTAAATACCAATGCTCGTAATGGTTGTAAAAATAACTTCAGGTTCGCTTTATCTCTTAGTTAAGTTTTTTTATACTCTCGCTAGTTAATTATATGTGTATTGCACCACTGTTACCTGTCGCCATGATTTGTTCACTGTATTCGGGATTAAATGCAGGTGATTGCCTTGCAACCAATGATTTTTCTTAACGACGTGTTATCTATCCAGTTATAAATCAGCACCGCAGTGCGCCGAGTAGTTAAACATCCGCCTCGCATGCGGGGGTGCGGGGTTCGATCCCCAGGGTCGCCGGGTAGCCACCAGTGATACAACAGGTAGAAGCTTTACCCTGACGTGGTGCTCGGCTTATATGGGGTGAAATGCTTGAAAAATGGGTCTTTGACCACGCCTTGAGCAGTCGAAAACACCATGTGCCAGGACACTCTTGGCCTTAGATGCCCTTGCGCCACAAAAGTCCACAATCATCATCATTCATCACCAGTTATAAATCACATCTTTCCTTCAATACAAATCAAAATATATTCTACTCAAATACTACCAAATTTAAACAATGAAATTCACTAACAAGCATTATGACTACATATGTTACAAGTCCGGGCAAGAAAAAATGGTATATAATCATAAGTTTGAAGTTGGAATCTGCCCCGTATGCATGTGATGCCTGGTTCAAATTGCTCCTCAACCTAGAGTAATTTATAATAATGACTAATAATGAGTAATATTTTCTTCGCCTCATTTCCTTGAGGTTCGTGTTATTTGACCCAGCACCGTGACGAAAGCAGTTCCTATTACTGGTGGCGCAAGAACGACACGGAGAATCTCTTCGGAGAACAGTGAAACTCTGCTTTATACAAGATGCCGCCAGCGGTACAGATAGTACAGATAAGGGTTTTATCCAAGACCCTTTTCTTAAGCAGTTCACCCCATAAAAGCCTAGCAACAGGCAGGACGAAACCTTGTACTCATTATAAAACCGGTGGGTACCCAGTGGCACCGGGGATCGAACGCAACATCTCCCGAATGCAAAGCGGATGCTCTACCACACATCGCTTTCGTGCGGAGCCATCAAACCTAACGAGCTGAGCCGCCGCGGTGGCTGAGTGGTTATGGCGCTCGGCTGCCGGCCCGAAAGACGCGGGTTCGATCCCGGCCGCGGCGGTCGAATTTCGATGGAGGCAAAATTCTAGGGGCCCGTGTGCTGTGCGATGTCAGTGCACGTTAAAGAACCCCAGGTGGTCGAAATTTCCGGAGCCCTTCACTACGGCGTCTCTCATAGCCTGAGTTGCTCTGGGACGTTAAACCCCTATAAACCAAAACAAATCAAACGAGCTGACAACCTAATCTGTATTTTCTGCTTAAAACAAATGCTTCTAGTTCACTCGAAGGAGGAGGTCTGCCAAAAACGGAATTGCTACGGCACTCACTTTTACAGATGCACACGCTGTTCGTTGCACGTGCCTAAACACTCAGTGAAAATGTTTCAGTCAGGGGAAATGTTTGAATTTTTTCCTTTCCACTGCCAACGAACAGTCTTCAGCTCAGTAGATTGGTTTGACACGTGTACAGCTAAGAGCAGCAAAAAGTGGCTTCAACTGACTGACCTAAAGAGACGTGAGGACAGCACCTCTCCATCCGCGATACCACCTTTGATTTAAGCGTCGCTGGCAGTGCCCGGTCCGGGAGATGCATCGTCGTTTAGTGTGCAGTAACAGACTCGAATCCAATATCTGGGTCCAACTCTGGACAGAGAATTCACGTGACCAGTCGCGGCTCCCCAGAAGACTGGAGCTGAGATAGCTCTCCTGCATGCAGAAATGGTCCTCAATGCTCGTGAACCAGCTTTGTGCGTCGAAAAAAAAGTTTAGACCAAAAAGGGAAACTAGAAAGAGGAAAGAACCCGCTGTAAATTTCTTTGTGTGGGCATGTGCCAGCAACGTCTGAGGCTTTCCTTCCTTCCTTCTTTGTGCGAAATGCAGTTGACGCAGACCTATGAAGCTTTCAGAGGCATGCATGTTAGCGCTGTGTGCTTTCCCGAGCTTCCGCTTCGGGACGGAACAGGAAAAATGGGGAAAAAAAGGAAATGGGAGCTTTTTAGAGCTCGGCGGAAAAGAAAAGCAACCGAAGGAATGTTCCAAGGAATGTCACGAGGGTTACGTCTGGACGTGCCGCTGGTTTTTATTACACGCGCGTGCCGTTCACTGCACTGCTTGCCCTTTGGCCTGGCCGTTCACCATCGAGCACAGCTGAATAAACAATACGTGCCCGAGAACTACGCACTGGAGGAGCGAGTAGGGAGCATCTCCGCCAAACCATCTTTTTATTCTCCTGTCCACACCGCTGCCTGCACATTTCTTTCCTTTCGACATCTTCTACCTTCTGCCATAGAGAGAAGGAAAAGAAAAATCGCGCCATCATGAGGGTGTTTACTATTGCATGCCGGCAAGTAAACTTCAGCCCTTGTCTAATTCAGTCATGTTTGACTTTAATTCGTATTGAGCAGCTCTCAGTGGGTGAGTTGTTGAGTGTCATTTTCTTTCATGCCTAAGATGTAAACCTCCGAGTGGGCGCTGCGATACGTTGTTCAAGGTGTTTCTCATGGGAGATGGCACAGGGTTTCTTTTCCCTAGCTGGTATTAGCTAGCGAAAAGCTGGTATTTGCTTAGTTTAACTACCACAAACGAGAACAGGAGGCTGTGTCCGTGAACGGGAACATTAAGACGCCGAACCAGTTTGGCACGTTGCCTTTCGGGAAGCCAGTAGGCTGCTCCAGCGTGCACTCGAATGTGAATATTAAACTGGCTTTGGCAGGCATTAGGGAACGAAGTATAAAACACAAAAGGTGGCTTCTTGGAACGTGCCTTTAAGATTTCGTTGGGTATGGTAAATGGGAGAGAAGATAAACAAGCGAGAAGAGTACGCGTTTTTGGTTTTTTATTCAGAATCGACGCTCATTCGCCTCCAGAAATGTTAATTCTACGAAGCAAAGAAACTAAAACTACAATCAATTTGGCTCTATGGACTGACGAACACAATACTGCAGTGGTGAATGTGCTCTGGTCACCGTTACAGCCTCCGAAGATCTTCTGATCCTATTATCCGAGACCAGCGTGGTTGTCTGACTATATATGAGGCAGCATTATCGCGGGTCCGTATTGTCTTTACTGGTACCAAAGATATGGATGACGTGCATTGGTCAAAAATGGTGTCAACAGAATCCTGCATGGAATGGGGTAACATGGCTCCGGACGGGAAAGGGTTCGATCAGGAGATGTGATTACATTTCAAAGGAGAAAGTTGGTGCGCAGAAGAGCATGCAGCCGGGCTAGTTAGTGCTGCATGCTGCGAAGAAGTCAAAGCGAAACTAAATATCTAGCCCGAAAGACGCGGGTTCAATCCCGGCCACGGCGGTCGAATTTCGATAATGGCGAAATTCTAGAGGCCCATGTACTGTGCGATGTCAGTGCACGTTAAAGAACCTCAGGTGGTCGAAATTTCCGGAGACCTTCACTACGGCGTGCCTGATAGCCTGAGTCGCTGTGGGACGTTAAGTCCCATAAACTGTAAACCAAACTAGAAACTAAATATAGACAGAAGAAAAGACAGAAGAGCTGGTAAATGTCTTCTCTGTCTTTTCGTCAGTCCTCTGTCTACTTTTCACGCTGACTTCTTTACAAGTTTGGATTCGATGGTGCAGGACGAAACTTACGTATGATCGACAAGATCAGTATCTGTATTTCAGTGAACTTGAATCGGACGGTTTCAATCATAATGACGTCAGTAAGTTTTCGGTCGACACACAAAACGCCGAAAAAAAAATTACAGCTAGGCCATTACCTAGGCATAACCTCACTTACGCACTTATCGGTGGAGAACACAGAAAAAAAGTAGGCACAGCGTTTTTGAACTGCCTAGAGTTTTTGCATTGGCGCCATACGGTGAGGTTTATGAAACTCCATAACATGAAAATGCAGGGACTTGATTTTCATTCAGCAAGATACAGCTTGTCCGAAAAGTTCAATTTTATCTGAAAGAATCTCTCCGAAGTTTTATAGCTGTAGTATCCAATTTTTATCGCAAACTGGGTGCCCAACAAAGCTCGAGGGCTTGTACTCAATAGCTGCGCGAATTACGTTGATGCGCTCGGCGATATCTTCCAACGGCTACACTCCCTCTGTTACGTGGGTCGAAAAAAGAAAGAGATAATACTGATCATAATAATAATCCAATCAAGAAATTGCGCGGTCCTACACTCAGGCATCTACCAAGAATCAGGGCGGGTTTTCATGCCATCAACGATACAGCGCACCAACTGCTGGTCTTTTCTCCTGAACGGTATGAAAGCTTTTAACACAGCGCTTTTTGCTCCAAAGACCCTCATAATATAACCTGTATACAAAGTAACACACGCGGCGACGGGAAATATAAATAATTTGCATGGTGCGGTATCTGGTTGTTCAAATAAAAGAAGACAAGTAAAATTGGTTTGTACTGAGTGCTTAAACAGCGATTTTCGCTTGCATCTCAGAATGCGACTTAGAGGCAACATATCCCCAGGGGAAAATGATAAGTAGATTATGTGGTGTAAATACTGAAAAAGAAGAAAAATTAAAGGTGCCCAAGTAAAAATGGCATTCTAACTCCTATCTTATGCGTTCTAAAGCAGTGCTCTGGTACATTGCCCCACAGACGCAACGATAATCTGCGGTGTTAATTGTGCACTTACCCATTTTCAGAAATATTTTATGTTTCGCTAGGTGGAGCAGCTGTACCGTTGGGGGTTCGGAAACTTTCGCCCCAGGTAGTGCGTGCCACAGACTCCCATATTGATTTCCATTTCTTCTGCCTGCCGACGCAATGATGAACTATACGCTACATTGATAGCATGCCTATAATCTGTGTTTGGTAGCGAGTATACAATATTCATTATAATACAATGCCAAATGACAAAATGAAGCATCGATAGGTTAATCAGCGAAAATAATATATTATTGCTTGAATAAATTGTAATGCTTTATTTATGTTATTCCGCCAATCAGCGCAAAATGTTGTACTTAAATCGCCGTAATAAATGAAGTATTGCACCCTGAAGTGTAGCTGCGACTCCCTACAGGTACAAACAATGCATGTCACTCCATATCTCGCTGAGCATCCTTGCTACTGTCGATAAGTAAGTACACGAAGCTGCCCGCAGCGATCAATGACTACCAAGGGACCGCAGTCATGATGAGGGGCTGCGAGCGAAAACGAAAACCAAGCAAGGGACGGAAGCGACCATGTATAGCTACGGCAGCAACGATATAAATAGAAAGGACGTAAGAAATGACAGCGATGAGAGGGAAGGTGATGTAATGATACAAAAATCTGACCACTCCTTCCCATCCAAGAGGATCTGCGGCTGCCACTCCTCGTGGATAGTGACCGGCGGTAGGAAGGGAAGCAGTTCCAGGCTTTCTATATTTTCTGTGTTCTTTTGTCAGGTCAAGGCGAGGGTTCCCTCGCCACGTCGACGGTAGCCCCCTCAAACTGTAGAACAGAAGCAGCAGAAAGGTCAGAGTAAGAGGAGCAAGCTTAATGAACTGAACAAGGTAATCGATTCCCATAGCTATGGGATGCTGCGCAGCCTTAGTCTGCTCCGTAGAAGACGGGTCTATGTATAAAGTAGCAAGGGAGTGAAGGGCTGCAGGGGAGAAAGGAACTGTGACTCGCTCACGAAGGAAACAAAGGACAAAAACGTCGTCCTCGAGGAGAATAATATTGGGAGAAAGAAGTGGGACTGTACAAAAATAAAGCTGGAATGTAGGACAAGGCAGACAAGTGGAAACAGCGCCTAATGAGCGGACATGGTACGTCGTGGAGACGAATGGAAGCGAGCGAATGAAGAAATTGAAGTGACAGCGTGCTGTTTGTAGAGACAACTTAATAACGCAGAAAAGATAAAAAAGAAACATCGGAGATTCTCAGTTACAGGCATTGTGCTCTGATCGATAACGAGTGTTAATTGGAAGGGAATGCCGGACTCTACGTCCCCTCGCTCTCTGTTTTCACTCTCCTCGCGTCCGCTGGTCGATACCGCGGGAGCTCTACCTTTAGGCTTCTGGTCGCCTAGCGCCGCTTGGTCTGTCGATTTGCTTGCTTGGTTGGAAGCGACGGGAGAAAAAGAAGCGTGTGCTGCCTCGACACTGCTCCCTCTAGACACTACTGTCGTCGGCGGTTTCCGATACTGCGCCCTTTCAGCGAAGTGGTTTGTTATGTGCTAATGACGCATTTTCTCCCGTTTGCCTTTCTGCTTCGTCATGTGCTTAGACATTTTACAACTTCTTGCTCTGTTTTTCAGAAAATAAAACGTTCATGGCAGGAAGCACGCTATTTGCGATCGATGTTCTTTCGTATGTCAATTACAAGTGTCGGATATGCCTTACTTTAGACGAATTTAGTAGTCACAACTGGGAGGCGTGCTCATCTTCGCATGACGTGCTCTGTAACGTTCGAATAATTTTAGCATGCTATTCTACAACAGCGCATATTAAACGCATTAACGTAGTGCTTCTTGACAACAGGTCAATTTGTTAACTCTAATCAGTAAGCGAGTACCAGGAGCTTGTTAAATACTTTCAAACACAGCGGCCACTCAATCAACTGAAAAAAGCAGTATTTAATGGCAGTACCGCTCGTTCTTAGTTCACCAGTCGGCGTGCTTCGTTTCTTAGTTCAGTTGTACTTCAGGAGACAATATTTGCGTCTTTACTGCTGAAGCATTCGAGATTTTTTTTTTTTTAAAATACGTTGGTTACATTGTTTCAACATATACACTTCATGTTTGTTTTCTTTTTTAGAGGTAGACCCTTTATTAAACAATAGAAAAATTTAATGTGGCATAGCACGCAAAAAAGCTTGTTTAAAATGTTTAGCTTCGCTCCCTCATAGCACCGCTTTCGGATGTTCAACTGACAGAAGTTTTTTTACCTTGGGGAAAAAATGGCTAAAATTTGGCGCCGTATAGAATGCTTTACTTAGTGTATAATATGTTTATAAACTGTGTTGTGCACTGCACACTGCGCAGTTGGTGTACTATAGCGCTCAATATGACTTTCAACCCCCAGCCGCGTGGCCGGAGCGCTTACCGTAAGCATGGTGGGGCCGGCAAGCGGCGCGCTTGAAACGAAAGGGAAAGGATTTCGCGGTTCCAGCAGCGACCCTCCTCCCCTTTTGGTCTTTAAAGAAGCATAGCGTTATCGCATCTTCAAGGCTGTCGTGGCGACATTTGTGTGACAATGCAAGGCGCATGTCACAGCTGATCGCATATTGCGTATAGCAGACGGCGCGGGGAATGCAGCTGACTGGTAGAACACCAGAACCCTTTACACTTTGTTCTCAAGCACGCCGCTTGTTGGCACCACCGTGCGTCAGGAAAGCGCTGCGGCCACATGCTCGCGTGTTGCAAGTCATACTGAGCCCGATGGTACGCTGTACGGTTTTTACACTTTGTTCAACCGAAGTTCGAGCTGTGCATCATGGAAGCGCCAAGTAGGGGCAGGACTACGAAACTGAATAAAAGGCAAGAATGGTCTCAGAATTGTTTACGACCCTGACATCGGTTGTCGTTCTCGTTTGGTATAGGATGAAAACTGTGCCGGTAAATCATGCTGCCTCCTGACAATCAAATGTACAAAAAATGCGGTCGCTGTATTTTACTAGCGTGATCTGTTTTTTTCCGCAGTAGTGCTAACATATCGGTGCCTCAGTATAAGCGTGTTGCTTCCTGGCAGACTGGAAGAAAATAATAATAATAATTGGTTTTGGGGGGAAAGGAAATGGCGCAGTATCTGTCTCATATATATCGTTGGACACCTGAACCGCGCCGTTGGACACCTGAACCGCGCCGTAAGGGAAGGGATAAAGGAGGGAGTGAAAGAAGAAAGGAAGAAGAGGTGCCGTAGTGGAGGGCTCCGGAATAATTTCGACCACCCGGGGATCTTTAACGTGCACTGACATCGCACAGCACACGGGCGCCTTAGCGTTTTTCCTCCATAAAAACGCAGCCGCCGCGGTCGGAAGAAAATAACGGTGAAATGTTTTTCAGAACAAATAAAACAAGCCTTGATCTGTGGTGAGGTGCTTAAAAATACATTCGATGCACCTTCTGTGCAGTTCAACTGAAGGCATTTATTTCTACGCATTGCAAAAAAAGTGTGCTACCTAGTACTGCTTAAATAAGATGCGCTGTTATCGTTTGTATGCTTGAAAAAGAGTTGAATATTGTTGTGAATGCGACTCTTAGGTAGTGAGAAGCTGATAATAAACGACAGAAAGGGAGAAAACGTGTCAAGCTACGACATGTCATTAAACATACTTAAACCGCCACCAGGCTGCTTCTTAATGCTCAATAATCAGGACTGCTATTCTTCAGTGTTCAATAAGAAAGATAATGTATAGCTGTGTGTTTGTGTTTTAAACCTGGCTGCACATCAATGTTATGCCTCGTTATTCATTATCTTCATCCTTACGAACACAAGGTCATCTCACTTTTCAAGCGAATTCAAAGATTTCTGAACCTTTTTATTAGATCTTTAATATCTCATTTCAAGGGTTAGGAAGTCTACGATAACCATGGAAGAAGTTCTCGTACACGAAGCCAAAAAGTGTGGTCCCGAGGGTTCATTTAGCTTAGGAAACCGGCCATTATGCTGAATTTACTTTGAGGCTGAACGAAGGAAATATAATAGGCCAGCGTAGTTCTATGATGCAATAACCTCATAGTTTGTCATACAAATGTCAAGCAATTATCATACAAATGTGATTCAAATGTCATTAATTATTGAAAAATAAAACATTTTCCTCAGCGATGTCACACAATATACTACAAATTGCATGACATTTGTATAATGAAGGCTGAATGAGGCTACTGAATCACAACTTTTTTTCAGCAGGATCATAATGATGCCGCGATCTTTGCTACATAATACCGAAAGGAAACGGAGCTCTCCGAAATTCATCAGAGTATCTCGCAAGAATGCAACAGGTGGTCGTTTGGGAAATGATCAGGGAGCCGTAAGGGCGCTGACGGTGTGGCAGTCATCCGAGAAGTGCTCCAGCATCACCGAAGTTGGCGGAAATCTCAACTCGCGAGGAAAGTTTCTGATGTAGCGCGTGGTCGATGACCGGAATGTCGCAAGAAATTGGGCGCATGGTCTCGAGTGTATACCGTTTAGAAGAGCCATCCTTGAGTCGAGAATAATTGTTTTGCAGTGGCGTTTTTTAGCTCGCCGAGGCCTCCGAGCCGAGTATTGCATCTTTGGAGTGTCTTAGTTATAAATGACGTAAAATTTAAGGAGCTGGGGAATTCTACAGGAAAAAGGGCTGATGTGAAGCTTTCTAAAATATGCGTTCACTGCGCCTTGCGTATCATTCTGTTGATAGTATAGTGGCTGTGTTGAGAAATAAATGGCCGAAATATTTTAGAAGGAACGAGTAAATCGAGCGAAAATATGAATTTATTTGGCTTTTTCTCGTCTCTTGGGCGTTAACAAAAAAATTCCTGGTGTTTTAGTTGTGTTAACCCTGGTGGAAAGGTAAAAGCTGCATCTCTCTGCCTGAGTTAGTCGTCGAGGAACTGCCGGTTTCTATGGATAGCCATACTGACACGCACACACTAGTAGGCATTTTTGTATTCGTTAAACACCTTGCTTTCTTCGAAACGACGTTAAAGGCGCTCACACAAGACAGTATATATTTACTATAGCTTTGGTGATATTTACAACTGTATTATTGCTCGTTGTTGCGGAGATATGGAACCAAATCAGGTTCCAAACGACAGGCAAACCCTGCATATAATTACAGAAAACCAAATAGAAAAATAAACTGTTTTTTTGGGGGAAAAGAAATGATAATAATAATTGGTTTTGGGGCAAGGAAATGGCCCAATATCTGTCTCATATATCGGCGGACACCTGAACCGCGCCGTAAGGGAAAGGATAAAAAAAGGGTGAGAGAATAAAGGAAGAATGATGTGCCGTAGTGGAGGGCTCCGGAATAATTTCGACCACCTGGGGATCTTTAACGTGCTCTCACATCGCGTAGCACACGGGCGCCTTAGTGTTTTGCTTCCAAAAAAACGTAGCCGCCGCGGTGGGGTTCGAGCCCGGGTACTCCGGATCAGTAGCCGAGTACCCTAACCGCTGACCCACCGTGGCGGGTAAAAGGAAATGGCGCAACATTCATTTTCTATCGCTTACGGCGCTGTTCAAGTGTTCACCAAGATATGAGAGACAGGCGCAACTTCCTTTCCTTAAAACGAACTTTCATTTCACTTTCCTTCTCTTACGGCGCGGTTCAGGTACCCACTGAGATATATTAAATAAGGTTCAGTTCCTTTCCTCAAAACACTTTATTTCACTTCGCTTGTGGTGCGATTCGGGTGTCCACCGAGATAAGTGAGACAAGCGTAATTTCTTATCCTTAAAAGCAATTGTAACCTACACAGTGCTGTGCGCGGGTGTGATTTAATTCCTCTTAAATGAACTAATCACGCGCACAACCTGGACACATTACTTATTGTGTAAATAGTTTGTACATATTACTTCTCCCCCTGTCCTCTATTCCTGTCCCCTCACCTCTTTCATTTCATTTCTCCATTCTGCCTGCTGTCCTTTATTTCCGCTGCCCCAGCTCAGGTGCTTCAGTATCGATGGCAGATGCCGGGGCTAGCAAAAATCTTTTCCTTCCTTTTTACTATACTCCATCCTAATTGAACCCACTGCGATGGAGGTGCGCCCCAAACGTGCCTACTCCATTACCAACTGGAGTGCGTTCAGGCGGGCGGTCGACGAGGCGGCGGCCACTGGCGCAGATTTCTTTTCAAGTCTAGTCCGAAGCGCTCTCGCAGCCACCCAATGAGCAGAGGTAAGGGCAGGGCAGCCCACACCTGATATGAAGCTGCTCAATCTGCGCGAGAAGAGAGATCGCGCAGAGCGACGGGCGCGACGGACTGACAGAGCCGCCGACTGGACTGTCTACAACCGCTTGGACGCAGCAGCGCGCCGCCACGCCAACAAGCTATACCGCCGGCAGTGGGCTTCATTATGCCAAAGGATGGAGGAAGATGTCAGCTCGCGGAGGCTGTTTGACACCCTGCGGCGCATCACCGAACCACAGGCAAACCGTCAACCGCTGGCCGCCCTCGCAATCTCCAGCGGGCTCAGCTTTGTAGAATTGGCAGAGCGGTTTGCCGATCGGTTTGCGCCGCCCAGCCCCGCAAACGCCGCTAACATAGCTGCTCCTGAGAGCCCCAGAAGCGACGCCAGTCCCTCGCCCGTCGCCTCGGAAGGTCCATGTGATGCGCCGTTCACCGCGGCGGAATTGAACAATGCGCTGCAGCGCTGCCGCCGCCGCTCGGCGCCCGGACCGGACGGGGTGACATACCAAATGCTGCGAAACCTGGATGCGCAGCAACGACAGATCCTCCTGCAGCAGATCAACCTGGTGTGGGAACGCGGGGAGTTACCGGAGGATTGGCGAACCGCCGTCGTTTGTCCCATCCGAAAGGCAGGGCGCCCACCTACGGAGCTGAGCGGATACCGGCCAGTGGCATTAACATCGGCGGCAGGTAAGCTCATGGAGCATATGGCGTTGCAGCGTCTGAACGAGCGGGCTGCGGAGGCTGATTTGTTTGACGAGCGGCAGACGGGTTTCCGTGGGATGCGGTGCACGGCTGACTCTATATCGGACGTTGTTACAGCGCTGGAGCATGCCAGGGCGGCAGGCCAGGTTGCGCTGCGGCTGCTACTGGACGTCTCGGGCGCTTTTGACAACGTTCACCGCGCACCAATTCTCGCGGTGCTTGAGGGGGCCGGTGTGAGCGGGCGCCTTTTGCGATACGTTCATGGCTTCCTGAGCGGGCGCACCATGCGCGTACGAGTAGGGGGTAAGCTCTCCAAGCCTCGCCCGGTCGACATGGGCGTGCCGCAGGGCTCTGTCCTATCACCATTTCTGTTTAATGTGGCCATGTCGGTGGTGCCGGCCTCCCTCCCCACGAGCGGGCGACACCATGTGTACATGTCCATATATGCGGACGACATAGCTCTGTGGTGCCGGGGACCACCGGGCGAGGCGTTCCGCGTGCGGGGGTGCCTTCAGGGAGCCCTGACCGCAATCGATGCCAGCTTGCGCGGCCTTGGTTTGTCGCTGAGTGCGGACAAATCGGTGGCCATGGCCTGCGTTTCGCGCTCGCGCGCGCACCTTGCTCCACTGTCACTGGACGGGACTCCGATTCCTTGGCGTAAATCGGTGCGGTACCTTGGCCTGGACATCGACTGGCGCCTTTCCTTCCGCCCCGCGGCGACCAAGGCCTGTCTGCAGATGAAGAGGATCACCGCCGCCGTGCACAAGCTCACCGCTCGAGGCCAGGGCATCTCCCAGCAAGCCGCGCTGCGTCTATACAATGCCGCAGCTTTGGGGGCGGTGCTCTATGCGCTGCCGCTCGTCACGGTGCGCAAGCCGTGCTGGAAGAAACTCGAGCTTCAGCACCGCAAGTCCCTGCGCGTGTGCCTAGGCCTGCCCAAAAACTCGCAGTGCGCCGCAACGTTGGCCGAGGCAGGATCGTGGCCCCTTGAGCTCCAAGCAGCGCGCAGGGCACTGAATCATATCGACCGGCTTCACCGCGCACCGGACGGCGGCTCGCTGCTGCAGCGTATGCGCTCGCACCCGCGCTCACGAATGGGCGCGGCGCTGCTCGAGTATGAGCAATTGACCCAAGGCCCACCCCCCTACGGCTCCTGCGCGCCCTGGCCTGCTGCCTCGGAGGTACAGCGAGAGATCGTCAGCATCGCGGGAAAGCGGAGCACACCCCTCTGCGCTGTGCAGCAGCTGGCCAGAGCCGTCATACACCAGGAGCTCCAGGACCATCTCCTCGTGTACACCGACGGCTCAGTGGCCCGCGACAGCTGCTCCCTTGCTGCGGCGGCCACCATCCCCGCCCTGCGACTGCACAGCCAGCAACACGCAACCTTCCTGGGCTCCTCCACCACGGCGGAGCTGATGGGGATCCGGCTCGGGCTGGACCTGCTGCTCACCCTCGGCCCTCCGCCGCCCAGGAGTGCTCTGCTGTGCGACTCCCGCGCCGCCCTCAGCCGCCTGCAATCTAACGGCCGCGGTACCCCACTAGTGCGGGAAATTCGCTCGTGCATCGAGCGTCTCGCGCAGAGAGGTTGTGCCGTGCGTGCACAGTGGGTGCCCGGTCACTGCGGCATCGCCGGCAACGAAGAAGCTGACGACCTCGCGACCGCTGCACACCAACTACCTGCCAGCGATCTGCCCCTTGCGCTGGAGGACGTGCGTGCGGCCATTCACGACCATCTCCGAAAGCAGCACCCCGACCCACGCATCGCGGGAGGTGAGCGCATCGACAGTGTCACCGGCTGTCGCGCACTTACACGGTCGCAACGTGCAATGATCCTCCGCGCACGCATTGGCTGCGTGTGGCCCGGGGAACGACGGGTGCGTCACGGAATCGCGACGAGTGATGTGTGTGACGGATGCGGTGCAGTGGAAACACTAGAACATCTGCTCCTTCGCTGCTCCGCGTTCGCCGATGCTCGTCCGGATATGCTTGCGGCCTATAGGGCGCAGGGCATACTACCAGACTCCATCAAGACGCTATTGTGGCCGCAGGGCAGTGCGCGCACTCGTGAGCGAACTTTGGTGAGCCTCTGTGCATTCCTCGAACACACGGGCTTGACGTCGCGTCTGTTCACCGTCAGGTAGTTACACGCAGTGACCGAACGCTCCGCGAGTTCTACCTTGAACGATTAATAACTGGACGCCCCACTCCAGTTGTAACCTACACAGTGCTGTGCGCGTGTGTGATTTAATTCCTCCAAAATGAACTAATCACGCGCACAACCTGGACACATTTCTTATTTTGTAAATAGTTTGTACATATTACTTCTCCCCCTGTCCTCTATTCCTGTCCCCTCACCTCTTTCATTTCATTTCTCCACTCTGCCTGCTGTCCTTTATTTCCGCTGCCCTAGCTCAGGTGCTTCAGTATCGATAGCAGATGCCGGGGCTAGCAAAAATCTTTTCCTTCCTTTTTACTATTATTTTAATAAAACCACTACCACCACCACCTTTTTACTATTATTTTTAATAAAACCACTGCCACCACCTTTCATTTTCATTCATTCATTCATTTTCATTTTCTTTCATTTTCTCCGCTGACGGCTCGAAAAGCTGGCGCAGTGATAATAATAATAATAATAATTGGTTTTTGGGGAAAGGAAATGGCGCAGTATCTGTCTCATATATCTTTGGACACCTGAACCGCGCCGTAAGGGAAGGTATAAAGGAGGGAGTGAAAGAAGAAAGGAAGAATTAGGTACCGTAGTGGAGGGCTCCGGAATAATTTCGACCACCTGGGGATCTTTAACGTGCACTGACATCGCACAGCACACGGGCGCTTTAGCGTTTTTCCTCCATAAAAACGCAGCCGCCGCGGTCGGGTTCGAACCCGGGAACTCCGGATCAGTAGTCGAGCGCCCTAACCACTGAGCCACCGCGGCGGGGCCGCAGTGATAGTAATAATTGGTTTTTTGGGGAAAGGAAATGGCGCAGTATCTGTCTCATATATCTTTGGACACCTGAACCGCGCCGTAAGGGAAGGGATAAAGGATGGAGTGAAAGAAGAAAGGAATAATAGGTGCCGTAGTGGAGGGCTCCGGAATAATTTCGACCACGTGGGGATCTTTAACGTGCACTGACATCGCACAGCACACGGGCGCCTTAGCGTTTTTCCTCCATAAAAACGCAGCCGCCGCGGTCGGGTTCTAGCCCGGGAACTCCGGATCAGTAGTCGAGCGCCCTAACCACTGAGCCACCGCGGCGGGGCGCAGTGAATCTTTTAAAATTTATCTGTAGTTCAACTACTGCTTCACCTGGCTAGCGAGCGAAAGCTGTGGTGTATGGGATTAGAAGCCGCTGCTTGGCCTCTAACGTTTAGTGCGTTCTGCACACTGGATAGGGAACGCGCCCACCCTGCCAGGTGGCGGTTAAATTAATGGTTGATCGCGAGAGGTTGGTCACCCAATTAACGCTGCAGCTTTCCAAGCAGCACAAGTAGTTGGCCCAGCATTGGAACTGTATTGGCAAAGCTGGCCCTACAAAGGTCCAGGATGGGACCAACCTGTTGCAACATTGGGCCGATGACCTGTGCTGTTTGGGTTATTGCTGCAGTGCCGCTTGTCTGCCACAACGTTGTCAGCGCTAAAGCATGCAGCCAACATCTCTCTCTCCCCACTGCGGCGTTCCTCAAAGCGTCATTGAGGGGGCACTACGTCACCTCTTTCTTACTTTCTTCTTTCAGTCCCTCCTTTATCTCTTCCCTTACGGCGCGGTTCAGGTGTCTAACGATGATGAGACACACACTGCGCCATTTCCTTTCCCCAAAAACCAATTACTATTATTATTAAGTGGTCTACTGCCCCACAGAGCCAGTCATGCGCCTTCCTTGCCTCAAAATCATCCGAGTCTTGAGCGTTGTCAACCCTAACGCCAATGACAACCAAGAACGCCGACAATATATAGCTAAAATAAATAAAATTCGTTTTTGGGGAAAAGAAATGGCGCAGTATCTGTCTCACATAGTCTATAGCTTCAGTGCCGCGTTTCTGCTACAACGTTGTAAATGCCAACGCATGCCGCGCATATCTGTCACTACCGCCACGTAGCTTAAAGCGCGACTGAGGTGTCCACCATCCCAGGGGGCCAGGTATGCGCCTTTTCTTTGGTTTCGAAGAAAATTGAAGCGTGGTTTTTAAATTCGTTTTGACGAAAGGAAATGGGGCAGTAACTGTCTCACATATATTGTCGGGCACTCGAACCGGTTTTGAGGAAAGTAAATGGCGAAGTAACTGTCTCACATATATCGGTGGACACCCGAACCGCGTCTTAAGAGGTTTGACCTTTAGCTCACTTGAAGGTCAAAACCGCAAGCACCAATTTCTAATAATTTTATTCTTCACAATACTTCATGCAAAATTCGCTTGTACGCAAACGACTGCGTCGTGCACAGCACGATAAATAGGGAAATCAATATTTCTGCTCTACAACGCAATCTAGACAATATCTTGGAAAAGTGTATCACGTTGAAAATTATGCTGGTTTAAAGTAAATGAAATATGAATTTCTCATGAGTAAGTGTCACCAAGAAAACTCAGTGTACAGTTTGAATTCAACTCCTTTAGAAAAAATTGTAGCATTTCATAATTTTCGTGCTTATATCAGGCATTACTTCACATGTAGAATTCGCGTAGAATTGATATAAGGTTGAAAGTTGAATTTGTTTAGACAAAATGTTCATAGAAACAAGGAAAAACATATTCCTCAACTTTACACACACCACACCCAATATTAATAAGCCACCGTGATGTGGGATCCACGCATGACTACGTTAACTGATGTTTTAGAACACATACAGAATCGTGCCGCCCGTTTTGTCGCCAGTGAATAAAATTTTCTACTCAGCGGTTCAGCAGTGAACTAATCTTTTCGCTCGGAACTATCAAAACAACTTCTCCTTAGTAGGCGCTTGCGCAGTGGTGTGGAAATCCGAGTTCAAGCTGTGTGGTGTCATGACAAAGTTTTGTTTCTGGATTCTACTTGAAAACAAAAGCACAGTTCGCCCTCTCAACAAGCCTAGTCAATATGCTTCCTGATGAATGAATGCTTTGACACTTGAGACATTTAGGGCTTTGCCACTAGAGCAGCTTGTCCAATGACGCGAAACTTTATGTGCATCAAACCTCGACCCACATTCCTGACAGACAATATTCAAATTGGCAACTTACCACTCGAGTTGTACGCCATATTTCGGTTGCAACCCGCTCTGCCTTACTTATAAGAATCTCTCTCGAAATTGTTATCCTTGTCTGCGTAAGTTGTTTACATTCTGCACGACTAACAAACAAGCATAAAACAAGGGTGATCATCGTTCAAGGCTTCCGACACTTATAAACGGCTTCCGCCGGGGAACAGCAGGAGAAAATCACCAGGACAGCAAGCTTTCGCGATCCCGATTGCTGGTTCACTGCAAAAGCGCTTATGGCAAGCAAAGCCTAGGGCATTCGGAAAAGAGGAAAGAATTGATTGATTGATTGATTGATTGATTGATTGATTGATTGATTGATTGATTTAACTTCGGTGGCGCTCCATGTCGTTTGAGCTGACCCCCACTGAGGGAACCTGGCGGCACGTGCATATCTGGAGCAGCACAGAACCGTATTCTCAGCAGCAAAACTTTCCTTTTTGGCCATTCTTTCGTGAAGAACAAAGAGAAAACGAGGTCGAAATAATTACACGAGCAAGAAGAAAGTGTGAATGCAAGCAGACCGATGCTCTGTTTTATCGGCCTCACAGGCGTCCCTTACAGTGAGGCCAATTTCCAAGTGCTCAAATAGGAGCAGGGTGAACGACCAGCTATAGGTGGCATCAGTTCGCTAGAAGCCGATAAACGAGCGTGTGGAAGCGAACAACCGGGAAAAAAAAAAGCGGAGGGGACAGTTAAGGTCCGCCTTAAGGGTGTGACACGATAGCTTTAATTAGTTAGCGCCCATCTTTGCTGAATTGGTTATTGTCTATTAGACATTCATAGATCCCTTGCAGTTGTCCTAGCATTGCTGGTGCGTTGGCGCAGCTGTTAACGGATGCGCCGCTGACCTGCATTTCGAAGTGCTGCCACCGGTGGGGATTGGTCGGCCCAAGATTGCTCCTCCCGAGCAACCTCTTGCGACCAATAAATAATGTTACTTCCACCTGCCACGATGAGCAGTTAGCTCACAATCCGGTGGGCGGGTTGTGAACACGCCACAAGGGCACGTGATCTAGGTGGCCTATCTACCCTGTAGGTTGCTGCTCCGGGTATTTTTGGTGGATTTTTCGCTGACAGGGAAAGGTGCCGACAAGGGCACTTGCTTTTTGACGACGCGAGCTGCTTAACACTATCGCGGTAATAGCAGCAAGCACAGAGGGCCCTAACGAGCGTGGGTCTAGGACAGAAACCAAAGCACTGACGAATATATGCTGCTGCTTTGGGTTTATTCGAAAACCAGCCTAGATCAACGCACAAAAGGCTCAGCAAAAAACACTCCACCAAATACCCCTGGAGCTAGGTAAGTTGTTAGAGAGTTTCTTGTTACATCCACTAGGAACTAAGCTTAGGTTAGAGATCGTACAGAAGCCCAAAATTTTTTGTTGTAATCTTCAGAGTGCGAATGAGGTGAGGTGTACTCTCTGCTAATATTCGCCGTTCTTGTTCTAGCTTAATAGATTCAGTCTCTTGGATTATATAGAAAAAATCGCTCGCCGATTGCTTCGATACCTGCGCTATGTTAGAAATATTTCTTTCTTTATCGCTAATAATTCAGAAAAAATTAATTTAGCAGTAAATACTTCGTAGTAACTGGATATATAACAGAGAGGCCTTTCCTCCGCAATGAGAATAATTAGCTAGGCTAATGATAATCATGCTAGTGATTGTGATGTGGTGCATGTAAAATGGCGCACAAGACCAGATGGCAGCACGCAGGCGGTTAGAAGAATGTATTAAAAACAGGAAAGTGGTTCCTCTGGAATAAAGCCTCGGATGTTGGACAGGAGCTGTACAATCCGGCTAAGGGGCTGTTATTAATTCCAAGAGAACAGTACGTCTCTCTAAATATTTCAGAAAATCGTTATACGAAGCGGAAAACTGAATACCTCCCAGCGGCGATTATTAGTATGTCAAGGTGATGGCATAACTTACGCTCCTAATGCGTACACGTAGACTGGACGGATTCACGTATGGAATTCTTTTGGCAATCGAACAGAAAAATAGTGTCGCATAGGGCGCAAGCACTCCTACGGCCTTGTGCAAAAATTTGATAAAGGCCAGCCTAGTTCACGAGCTGCCCACTTGCCTTTTTGGTCCTCCATATGCAAGTCACCAGACCATCAATTCTCCTTTCATCTGCCGCGAGGACTTTTCGTGTCGTTGCCCGTCAGCCATAATCCGGAGATTTATCTCGATGGTAAAAGACGGCTGTGAAGTAATGTAACCTGAGGGCCGCCACTCATGTCGCAACTATCACTTTGGAAACACTGCGTACGGTAATTAATCCGTGGGGTAACTTTGCGTGGGCGTTAGTCAGGGAGACTCCCTTTTTTGCACTTCTTTCATGCTGACAAGCCGTGTCCGCAAGCTTGCTTCACCTCTGCTAATGCCAAGCATTGCAGGACGCAACGTGAAGCCGCGCACGGTGGCCGGCTCATTCGAAGACGAGTCGTGTCTACGCTGGTTTGGCCTGCGCTTGCTACTCCAGTGCGGCTACTTCCTCGCATGTTCGATGCTTTCGGCATCTCCAGCGTTATATTCCGCGTAAAGTTTCCTTTCTTTCAACCTGCGGGCTCTTTCTGTTTTACTGGCAGAGATTCAGTTGGCACTGCGCGTCATTAAATTTACTACTGCACACCACTGTATATTTGACTGTTGTTTCCTATCTGACAGCGAGACTCTTTAGGTCGTTGTAGTTTTTTCCCGTTTTCGTATTGCTACGTGCACACTTAAATTTTTATTAATAAAACACGCAGCATTGCTCTATGCAACGCCTAAACTGCTTCTCTCGTCTACACCGCTCGGTTATTTGTGCTGGAATTTAACGCATTACGTTGCCGTTGATAGCTCTTTTGATACCCCCAAAAAGCAGCATATACTACAAATATCCTGGCAGCGCATCGATCCTAAAAGTAGTTAGCCTCAACAAAGTTCACATCCGCTTCCGCTTTAGAGTGGTCGCTCCCCCAGAGGAAGCGAGATGGATCAGAACCACTACTGTGTACGCTGCTTGATTTGGCTCTTTTTTACTCCAGATGCTGCAAATTTTTAATTAATTCTGACTGAATCGAGCAAGTACAGCAGCCTAACAAGTTATATGAGAATAGGAAAAGTTGAATTCTACGTCATGCGTTAAATTCGTGCACGACCAAGCAAGCGGCATAGCCGGAAGGAGCATTTTACATGTTACACTTAGAGATGCAACAAGCGTTATTATTAAACAATTTGGAAGAGTTTACATGATCTGTGCTTAGTATTGATGTAGTCGTTTCTCGCACTTAAACATTGCGGAAGTGCCATAAATATTAAAATAATTATATTCACGGCAGAGGTAAAATGGAATTGTAGTAAAATAAATACGGAGTGCCTGGTTATAACACTTAGACATCATCAAAATGCTTAAGACAATGAAACCTGGGCGTGGCACAATCATTGAAACTACGGGTTTGAAACGCCCGTTTTTGTTTATTTCGCTGGCTCTACTTTTTCTTCAAAAGTGTTTCAACCTTCAGTGAACCATTTGTCAACGCCTTCGTGGTCCTTGTGACAGAGCAACACTTGATTTGGCTCAGCCTTTCTTGGAAAGCAAAACTTCTGGTCGGGACACACGCAGCGCGGCTGATAATTTTGAAAGATTTACAGTGCCACCACCGCCGACATGGTGGGGGGCCGCTTATAAATTGAGCATCATCGTAGATCTTGCTTAGTGGGCACAGCGCAAGCATGGAGACCATGCATCTGAAAAACCCCTTCTTGTCTTTTGTGCAGGCAAGAGACAAGCGTCCTGTTCCTCTTCACTGTTATAAAAGTAACTCCACCTACTGCTTCGGCCGTGCCCACGGCAGGTGTTTTCACTGATTACCGCCCCGTAACACTATATCATCGATAGGCAGGCAGACTGTTGTAAAAAGAGTCCAGCCTACGCCCGAACAACAAAGTGGGCATGTTTAAGAAAAGTATAGAAGACGTGCAGCAACTGAATAAAACCTTAAACCACCATCAAAATGAAACTGCCGAGATGGTTATTGTTAGTTGGAGAAATCGGTTAAGCCTTTTTCCGCAGTTATAAAGTACACTACAAATGTAGACAAGCTGTAAAAAAAAAGTTGACGACCTTCTGTTTAAAATAGGCGATTTAGACAATCAAAACAAATAGAACAAGTTGATTATTTAATGCATTGATGAGCGAAGTAATGAAATTCATCATACTTAGTTTTTATAACTCTTGAAGTAGAGGTTAAAAGTTTCTGACGTTTATATGAAGCGTACTCAGCCTCTTGAAAGAGCGGGAGAAAATAATTGCCGTGCTGTGGTATATAAAATACTGAATGAACGAGAAACAAAAAAAGCTTTGAAAAATTCCAGTAATTTTAAAGGCGTAAATTACAGTATCTTGGAGGACTTCTGATCTTGAGTTGAGAGCACACAGAAAAAAACTGTCAGCCAGTAAGAACAAAACGAACAACAGGTTTGTTCTTTGCTTCTATAAAATCAAAATGGATGAAAAAAATTTTGGATAAGTCAATAATCGGAGTTCGAAGGTACAATTATATTGGTAATGACGACTTAATATGGCTGGTCACACAAAAAGTTTCCCTATGGAACGATACGAAATTGACGACGACACCTCCTTCAAAAACGAACGTGTTCCCTGTACTGGCCATTTTTGCTATTATTAGGAACAAAGCAGGTTATTTTGAAGGGCTCCCTATAGCTTACCAGATGTCAGAAATGCTTTCCGAAACACAACTGCATGATAGCATTCTTGATTATACGTTATCGCAGTTGTGCTGAAAAAAGAAGGCGTCAAATAGAGACTGATACCACAGACCACAAATGTTGACATGGTTTGATGCTTACCAATTAGTGCCCTCGAAATATTTTAATAATAGAGTCTACAGGCCACGAACTCCTGAATCTCGGTACTGGAATTGCACGATCTTGATGTAATGCATTGCAGTCGTAACACTCATATAACCCTTGTGTCAACTGTATTGTTAAAAAAATAAACTGGAGTGCGTTGAAACTTTCGTCGGCCTGTCAGCATTTGGAGGTGATGGTGGACATTTTACTTCCTCTGAATTTAAACAAAGACGTAGAAACGCCCACTCGCACGTTTAAAAACTCCGGTTGATTTGATCTCATCTTAATTTTTGATAACGTTAGGCTAGTCAGCACATAATTTAGCCTGAATATCAAACTAAAAACTCTTGTTTTCACAAGTCATCTAATGTGCACAGCGAATTAAGCACCTAAAAATTATTTTTACTTTAAAAAAGACGAATATTTCAGCATTTCATATATTTGTAACGCAACTTATGCAGTTTGCGTGAAAAAAAAGCAATTCTGGCTTTTTTCAGGAGCATCGCACATAGGTGTATTCGAAGATACATACGAAAAAAGACGAAACATACGAAGAAAAACTTGTGGAGCTCGGATGACATCCTACATCTGAAGCGCCGCGTTTAACATATGTCGCGATAAGGCAGCAAAAACAGTAAATATGCGTTTCAACTCTTGAGCAGATCACAGAACTGAAAGTTTGGTTTGGTTTATGAGGGTTTAACGTCCCAAAGCGACTCAGGCTATGAGGAACGCCGTAGTGAAGGGCTCCGGAAAATTCAACCACCTGGGGTTCGTTAACGTGCACTAACATCGCACAGTACACGGGCCTCTAGAATTTCGCCTCCGTCGAAATTCGACCGCCGCGGCCGGGATCAATCCCGCGTCTTTCGGGCCAGCAGTCGAGCGCCATAACCACTTAGCCACCGCGGCGGCCTCACAGAACTGAAAGGGTAAATTTTATATGTACAAGCTTTAAAACGTATGCAAATCTTTTTTAAAACTGACCCGACAGAAGCTTGGAGGAATTTAACTCAGAAATATTATCCTCTAATGAAATTATCAGTTGACTCTATACAACTTAATAACTACTGTATGTCTGAAACAATTAACGACTACTCTTCATTCATATATAATCATTGTAGCCGTCAAGTCACTGAAAGTGAAACATAAAATCTTACTATCAGTGACGAAGGTGCATTTACGGCCCTACTGAACCTAAACGCAAAGAAGTCTACCGGTCGAGATTGCTCACCAAGCATGACCCTTTACATATACACAGAGTGGTGCGCGAAGTATTTTTGTCATAATCAATGAATGTTTGCAAAAAACAGATTTCCACACACTGAAAAGCAACTACGGTGACATCCATTCGAAAATCAGGCGACAAACGTAACGTAATGAATTATATAGGGGTCACAAAGTAATGTTCTTGCAGCAAAGTTACGAAACGCATTGTTGTCAAAAACATATCTTGGTTTATCGAAGCTGGTGACTTCTAATGAAGCGCTAAATTCAGGTTTCGTCGTGGTGTGCCGAAGGTGACCAAGTTGTCCACACAACAATTGAGCTATTCTAGCTGCTAGATGACGATTAGCAAATTAACATTTTCTCTTTTTTTACTCTAAAAAACTTTGGAGGGGGTGTCGTACAGTAAATTACTATTACGGGTTCCTGCATTTTGAAGAATCACTAAAACACCCACCGGATTCAACGTTTCACAACGTGGCCAGTGCATTAAAATATTTAAGTTTCGTTAGCAGCCTTGGTATAACTATTTCCGGAGTTCCTTTAAGTTCGGTACTTGGTACACTGCTCTTAATTAATCTACATTAAATATCTGCAGTTTAATTCTGAAGTGCGCTGTCGTTTTCTTGGGAACGACTTCATAGCGTGCATGACGTTTTGCACATCCTAGACCTACTCAACGTTAACGATTTCCTCGCATCAATAACAACTCATGCGCTTTGTGGCACATGAGGCAAAATATCTCTAAATGCGCCCAAATGCCCAAATGCCCAAAACACGTGAGAAGAATATGCTAGTTAACGTTTACAATATAAACGACGTCCAGTTTAAAACTATCATGCTTTTTAGTAACCTGGGGAAGCGTATCAGATGAACACTAAACTTTAGTATTGACATAAAGCACATTGTCTGAGCGGCTTCAAACAAGCTCTGAATGGTGAAACGTCGCTTGTTAGACTCAACATCTTAAACCCGGTTCGTGTCATATACATTGTTTTGAACGGGATGCACACCAGCCGAAGCGGATTAAGGCGCATATTCCATCGACCGGGATGACCACGGTGGCGGCAACAGCAGCGGCAATTTCGACAGGTCGTCTGACCCCACGATAGCCCAACCAAAAAAAAATGGCTGTAGTTTAGCTCTTGTTAATCCTAGTTGCACTGCGAAACCTTCGTTTCCTCGGCGCATCGTCTACGCAGAGTCTCATTCCGACGCTCTCGAGAACTCAAATTTGTCTCTTCCGCAGTTGAAGAGTCACTCCGGGACGTGGCAGGACTTCTTTTAGCCGCATCTTCGTTACGACGCTTCTCTAGTCGTGCGGCGCGCTCTTCCGGCGTCTCTTGAGCACGTTGGCTCTTCCTCGCTTCATTCTGTCGTTGTTGCGTCTCTTTCGCGCTCTCCATAATGACTACAATACACGGCTGTTGCTGATAGGTAGAAGGAAAAGGAAAGTGCACGGCCTGCCTACTGGCTCAAGCTGAACCACGCTCGCTGCCGCGTGCTGAAAGTAGGAGATTTAAAGCATAGGAGAGCAAAGATAGAAAGAAAAGGCGCGCTATTATGCCCCGGGCCGATACTGGGGGCAGTTCAATACCGGGCCCACCGTGCCAGAGTGCTTCAAGCACTCCGCCATATTCCAAAAATAAGTTCAGTATATTGGGTCCAATTACCCGCAACACATATTACATCAGGTATCAAGTATAGGATATGATATCAGAATACGATATCCGATACATAGGCGAAGCGCATATATATATACCTCCCGCAAGGCGACACCTCTTCTCCCTCTACCCCAGCGGAGCACATCTGGTGGAGCGAGCGGCGACGGCGGCGCCATCTGTTGGAGCGCGGCTGAGGCGTTCCTAGGCAACGGCGGCTCAAGGTTGTTCGTGGGCGGAGCATATGACATACGGCATACTGCGCGACGAGCCGAAATGGCTCGCTGGCTGGAGTAGTAAAGTTTTCGCTTTAAAAGGATGACTGTCTGGGAAGTAGCCTGCGAAGTTCTTCCCACGAATGACCTTCCCTTCGGTTCTCCGCAAGAAGCGACCGACGATGGACAAACAACAGGGCAAGTGGGGAACAGTGCCGAAGCAATTAACCGTGTCTGACAGAAGCCGGCTCTAATCGGAGAGAGCCAGCCACAGTTGGGCGCCAGCACGCCTCGCCTGTGTTCGGCAGACACGCGCCGTTTGCAGTACTGTTGCACCACAGTGCGAAAAAGCTACGGACTTGCGTTTCCTCCTCGCCAGTTCCCACGCGTGGACTTTGCAACGAGTGACTCCTCGTGCTATGTGCCATGTCACTCTTCCGAACTGTGCCTCGTGCTCAGTTGGCCACCGCCTGGTAAAGGGGCGGAGCCTTGGGGTATTTTACAGGCGTCCTGAGTGGAAACAAAGACTCTGGCCATGACGACAAGGCTCATCCAGTCGCTTGACGCTATGAACTTTTAATTTAATTCTGTCTTCTGTCTGTTTGCTCTTTTCCAAATTTTCTAAATAAGTTCCTTCAAAGTGCCAGTAAACCCGCTTGTTATTTTTTCCCTCAAATGTCAGCTTCCAACCTTCCTCATCTCTTCTCCGGCCCAGACACGCTACCCTGCACCACGACAACTGGCCATGCTACCCGAGCTTAACAATTGGTGGCAGCGGTGCGATGCTGCTAGCTGCCCCATAACAACTGGTGGCAGCGGTGGGGTGCAGCCACCTGCCCCATAACATCACCAAAAAGGCCCTCCCTGGGATATGCTGACATTGTTGAGACTCCCAAGCTAAGCCATCCATTAATGTTATCGAAAGCATAGAGAAAAACCGCTAAGCTTTATCTACAACGCGTATGACAGGCACATATCAATTACTGATCTCGAGATGAAGAAAGAGCATTACAACACTTGAAACGAGATTAAAGATTAATCGCCGGCAAGTACTTTACAATATTATCATCGATAGAGCAAAAATAATTTCTACACTTTGACTGAAATGAACAGAACTATAGAGGCCAAGTGGAATGACCGGAAAACAATAGTTATGCCTCAATCTAGCCCTATTGAATATCTTTCCCCAAACAGTACCAGAATCGAACTCACTTCCGCCAGAGACTGCGAACATGTCATCTATCGACTCACTCTTTACTGCTGAGACAGACTGTGGAAGTAACTCTAGTTAACACTGATCCTCATTTCGCTTACTTCAACATTGTCCAACGAATTCTACTGTCTTTAGTGAACTTGCATGTGTTTCTTGGCTAATTTTCAAGCTTTTATTATTTTTCTCTGCTTCATGGGGGGTGTTCATTTTATATCTCTGTGTGAACGTCACTAGAGTTTCGTTTCTTGCTTGTACTCATTCCTGCCTTCGTTGCCAATGGGCGACTGTAGTATCTGATAAACAAAAAAAAATATTTTCGACATGCGCGGAGATGCTGGGGTGACGCAGAGAGCCAGTTCAACACAGAAGTAGGACGACTTCCAGAAGAGAATTTTGAAAGCTTCTCGGCGAAGGTTGTTTGAATGCGTCGTATTAGTTATGATACGATACTGGACAGGGTGTAAAAGGAAGCATGTAGTCGAGAATATAAAAGTGTAAGATCAGTGCAACGCACTGTGTTCCATTTAGGTTATAATCTCTCTATCGCGCATGCCTTAGCCAATGAAGTCCTGTAGCTGACTGCAAGAAGTACCCGGCTGCCAACAGCCATACTGAACTCTCGTGTGTGCCTAATTTTCGGCCTCTTACTTGTCGAGAGTGTAGGAGTCTTGTCCAGAGCCTAATGCAGCCTGTCGTGTGTCTATGGTGCGCGCGCCGCTCATCGCTACTATGGGAGGTCGAGGTGACGCTATCTGCTGTAACTATTTATGCTCCGGCGGAGCATTACGGGCACTGGTATGTCGTATCCAAGCTGTCTACTTGTAAGTGCTGCCCGGCAGAGGCCAGGTAAGGGTTAAGTTCGGAGTGCCCTGTAATAACTGGCTGGCCGCCCTTCAGCCGACTCAAGTAGTTTTTGTCACAGCCATCTCTCTGCGGACGTTAGTCTGTGAGGGATGCGGATACAGCTCGCAGAAAACTCTGCCCTTCTACTCAGGAACGTTTGAAGATGCCCATTAGGTTCATCGTAAAAGCCTGCAACGTAAACAGGTGCCCGATAGAAGTTCTGTGTTGATCATAATTTCTCGTACATTGGATTAACCTTGCGACATGAGAGCCCACATTTCGGTTATTATATATTTTTTTTCAACGGGGGAATAAGTGTGCATCTGCAACCGAAAGTAGTTCCACCTGTTAAGAACACGAGTACAGGGCGAAACAATGATTGTTTATATCAAGCGAAAGTTCTGCGTGCTACTGCCTTGTGGACACAAGGAAATGCGAAGAAATTACCATAAAACTTGGAACTTTCGAAAGAATTATTCAGCCTCTGCCTGAGCCTGAGTTGTGACCATGTTCAGGGAGAAATAAACAAATATAAAAATTATAGTAATGAGAAGAGCAGAAAGGAAAATTTCAATTGCACTGAGTTCAGGAATATCACCGAAATGTTCATGTATATTCTATCGCAGCGATAGAAGTATTTAGTTCCTTCGCGAGCTTTGCCGTGATAGGACCTCACACATGGTGACGTCATCACAGAAGAGCGGCGATCACATTATAGCGTTGAGGGCGACTTTCGAAGCAGTTGCGCAGGGCTTCGCTCAAATGCCGCCATGGGTGCGATAGTGTGGCGGCAGTGGGGGACAAAATTTTCTTAGCCGTTCCTCGGTCTATCGTTTGAATGTGTAAGCAGCCAAATGTTCGTTATATTCAATGCTTACACACTAACGGGCAGCATTAGTATCACGCAGATATCCGCAAAAAGATAGCGTACGCTAAAAATTAGCGTGCTTTATAGTGCCCATGCGCAAAACACTATTTAAAATTCACTCGCTCGCGTTGCGTGCGCCATTTACCGAATTTAGCGTGTGTGGCACTTGCGTACGCTAAAATGCTGTTTGCAACATGGCCGCAAATTCAGCATGCGTGGCTGTTGGGTACCGTAAAAGATCGTTTGCAACATGGCTGCGCGCTTCAAAGCAGGACCTCTCGCTTCGGATAGAATTCGTCGTTGATAAGGCGTTTTTTACAACATTCTCGAGTCATAAATGGGACATCGGGCTTTCGCTTTGTGTTATATTGCCTGTAACAATAGATTTGAGCCATATATATGCTTTTTTTTTCAAGTGACCATAATGGAGCAACTAGTGTCAGTTTGTTTGAGAAAAATGGTTCCCGTTCTAAACACCAGATGACGGAACTAGGCTCAAGTTATCGTTGCGTCCCCGTTTTCACGTGCTGATATGACAAACAACGTAACGTTCCGCAATCCGCTTGTGTTTAGCGTGCGTAACCGTGCATACGGTATTCTAAAACTGCCTAAAGTAAGTGGTTTTCGAGGTCAACACATTTAGTTTTGTTGCACCTGTGGTCAACACACTAAGTTCGTTCCATCAGAGGTCCATACATGAAAGTTCGTTAAATTCGAGATGGCATACATAGGTTCCGAGGTAAGACACGAAAGTTTGTTGTATTCAATGTAAACGCCCGAAAGTCCGTCATGTTCGAGGTTGCACACGTAGGTTTCATATATCGTAGGTTACCACACTAAAATTTGTTATATCAGAGGTGGGATACTAGGGTTCGTTATATCCGATGTACTTGTCACATCAACCAGCTTGAGAGCGGGAAGAGGGATGCATTTGGTGAGTTATTGGCAGTAGTGCCAGGGAACCACAGGCTGCCTTGAGCCAGCCAGAACAGACTAGTGCGAGGCATCGGTCTGAGGCGGGAGCCCAACTCGGACGCTTCTCGGGGCCGTCTTCATAAGCGGCCGGTGTCGCCTGTGCTGCGCGAGACCGGTACTGCTTCTACTAGTTAACTACGTATAGATAGTATAACCAGCTCGTTCGTCGCTCGCTGAGCAGGTTGCTACCTGCCGACCATGACATATAGGCTACCTGCCACTCACTACTCAGAGACGGCGCTCGCCATATACGCTTGCACACACACCACTAGGGCTAACGCGTTAATAATGTTTGCGGCTATGTGTGATTGCACTAAGTCGGGTGGGGTCGCCGAACCACGTGACAGCAGCCCTTATGTAGAGAGCGGACGACACAAGGCTTTCACCGTTCCGCTCTTCATGGAAGAGGACGCTGCAGCCGTCCATTGCGTTCGGGTTCTTGAGCTAAAATGTTTATCGCCCCCGAATCCTGAAAAGCGCACCCCGGAGAAAGTGCAGAAGCAGCAATTGAAAACGGCAAATAGTGATGCCATATTGATGATGCCATAGAATTAATTAACGCGAATGGCATGAGGAACGGAGACATGCAAGCTGCGCTGCCGTGTCCAAAAACTTTGCGACTGCATCGAGCTGCGTGCTCAGCGAAGCCGTTTTGAGCCTTGGGTGCCTTGCTGCAGCAGCCGCGTGTCTTGGATTCACCTTTTTATCTAATTGGCGGGCTCCTTCGTACAGCGGTCTTATTGCGTCATTGACGTCTGAGTGAGACCGCTGCTATAAGTTTGATTATGCAGCAGTGTTTCGCAACAGCGCTGCGAAGACGCTCGTTAACTTCGGAAATCAGAAATCAACTTTTTTCCCCGCTGCCTTGAGAAGAAAATGCAGGCTACAGCTACTCAGCTTTTCATCGCCGAGAAAATATTGCGCAACAGAACTGCGCTGCCCTTCGTAAAGCGTCTGCACAGTCGACCGTCAATGTTCTTATTTCGTACACAGGGGGAAAAAGATAATAAGAAATTTGAGCGGTTCAAAAGTAAATTGTAGCTTTTCTGGCTACTGTATGATGCTGAGCCGCCATGTAGAGTCTCGTTTTTAACGTCATTAAAATTCTTCTGGGCCAAATATTCAACAACCCTTAGCGAAAACTAATACGTTTGGAATATATGGCGGGTATTTATAGTGTATTTGAAATATATTTTTTATTCATGAATGCACTAAATATATGCCGGAAATAGGTTCCTGAAATTTTATGCTTCGTATTCGAAATACATTCTTAAAATTTGCAGAAATACGTCACTTAAAGCATGCTTCAAGCACGTTTCAAATACGTGAAAAATATGTAGGCAGCTTTAGTATCTTGTAAATGTATTTAAAATGTAGTTTCGTAAATATGAAAATAATTTGTCTGAAGTGCACTTCAAGTTTGCCAAACGGGCAGCCATTTAAACATATTTGAAGCAGACTTTTAGTTTTCGTAGAATACGGGAAAAGGCTTTTGCGTGTTGGCAATGCATTTAAAGTGTACTTTCGCAAACATCGCATTAATTCGTCCAAAGTATACTTCAATTTGCAGCACACTTCAAGCTGCCGTTGAACAGTTAGTGCTCGAAATCGCGTTTCGGGAAATGACATGTTGGTAATGTATTTAAAGTGTACTTTTGTAAATACGAAATTAATTAGTCCAAAGTAGACTTCAATTTTAACGGAAGTGCTGTCCGCGTAAACTTATCTTCAGCACACTGCAAGCTGCTGTTGAAGACCCTCGTGCTGGAAATCGGGTTTCGGGAAATGACATGTTGGCAATGTATTTAAAGTGTACTTTCGTAAATACGAAATTAATTCTCCCAAAGTATACTTCAATTCTAACAATTGGGCACTCCGCGTCAGCATATTTCCAGCATACTTCAAGCTGCCGTGGAACAACCCAGTGCTCGAAATCATGTTTCCGGGAACAGTGAAAACTCTCCCTTTTCTGTCGTCCATTCGTTCATGGTATCTTCTAGCAGAAAGGCAATCATCACTTATTAAAGTTACGTGTGGACAGCGTGATAGCATTATACCGGCAAGAACGCCATGCACACCTCCGGCCCCTAACATGCCAGCGAAAAGTATCCCGACTGGCAAGGCGGACCGGCTCCCATAGACGCCCATGTCTTGATTGGTTCACAGTTCGACTCCTGACAGATGCATGATGCAAGTTATGACTAGCAATTCGGTTCTAGATAAGCCGCAGATTTGAAAGCGACTACTCCGACGCTTGTGCGACAATTTTGGGGCCCACAGTCTTTGCGCAAAAAGCGCCCCACCGGGCAAGATAATGTCTCCTCTCGGGGGTTATGTATAAGCTAAGCCAAGTATGATGCTTGTCAGAGTATTTCCTGTTTGCTGACGTAACTTTCCGTCGACATTTCCTGTGTGGTGACGTCCTTCCCTTTCAGGTCCCGTCACATGACCTTCCATTGTTATAGACTTCTTGATGACAACCAGTCTTCCTTAGGATTGTCGACCTCCTGATGCTTATAGTCAGTTGGGTCATTACCTTCTGCCGTTGACAACATTGATCAGTATTATTCGGTGAATCCGACTAGTACACCTTTTTTTAAGCCGAGCCGAGGGGAATATGATTTTATTATATTAATTGTAAGTTTTAGTGTATTTTTAATGTATAATTACATATTTTTAGTATATATTTCACGCATAATAAATATACTAAGCGGACAGAAAATGCATTTTTGGTGCATTTGTAAGGATGTTCAAAATATTATTCCTAGCATACTTAGAAAGCATTCGTAATGCAATATAAGCGTAGGGACAAAAATGCAAAATAATCATGAAATAAATACATTGTGTCCGAAATGCAATTTTAGCGCAGCCTCTTTTCGGTAAGGGAAATATTTTAAAAATTATGAAGGAGCCTTTATTATGATTACAGGATCGCGGTGCGCACGAGAGCAGTGCACAAAAAAGGAATTTCTTTTGAAGGAAAGGAATCTATGAGGGCGATCACCATTTCAATGGCCTGCTGCTCCGAAAAAGCTTCAAGGAGAAAAAGGTCTGTGAGCGAGAAAGTAATTGGTGTCAGGGTGATGGTTAAGATAACGTGCCGTGTAAAGTATGTACGCAGGTTTAACCAGACACATTGCCGTGCTGTTATGTGTAAACACGAAGTACCATTAATGTCCTAACTCAGGTGTCTCGCGAGCAAAAATTATACAAGCTGTATGAGATCCTGGCGCTCCTTGGTCCTGAAATCAGGAGATGGTCAGAAAAATACCTGCGCCGATATTGCTTCGTGCCAAACTCTCCTATAGTGATCCCCTGATTTTCCATTATCCAATGAACAAGGGGTCTGGGTTAGTCTTAGACGGAAAGGTGCCAAATTCTCGTCACCAGCCTATCAGCCTCGTACATCTGACAACGAAAAAATGTGCTACTAAAGGCGACAAAAATACGCGGACAGCGCGAGAGCTGGCCAACTTACATCGGCACATTGCTTAGCGCCTCTATTTCGCACGCGTGTTTGTCTCATCGTCTGTTCTCTTCTTTCCTTCTCTTTGGATTATCGAGACGCGACGCTTGCGATGAGTTGAAAGCTTCCGTGCTTGCCGGCGCATGCCGCCATCCTCAAAAGGCATCACCAAGAGCATATCAGCAGATACGAAACATATCTTTTGATTTTATTTCCTTCGCATCGCGTTCCGCAGGACCGGCCGCCTGAATTGTTACCAATTCTTAACGCATTTGTATGCCTCCAGCAATTTTGATATGATGGTGCAGTGCAGTGTGCGATGGCATGATAATGTATGTCTGTATCGCGGGATCGTATGTGTGTACGTAAAAACATTTGATAACTCAGCTGATTTTATTTTCATTCAATAAAAAAAGCGCCTTAGTTGTGTAGAGGCAACGCGCCCAGCCTCCGACGCAAAGGGCAGTGGTTCGACTCCCGTTCGACCACTCTTTCTTTTTCCCTTAAGTGCTTATGAGTACGTCACGATCCTCTCAACCAATTAGAATTTTGTGACAGAAATGAGCTTGGGCAGCGCATGTAATGTGAAGGTAAGATAACCGCTGGCCCATAAATGCAACGAAGTGGATTCCAACAGAAAGCACGCGTAGCACGGTATTAAGCATGAGATTAAGAATTTTTGCGGGCATAGGGTGGGCGCAGCTGGAAAAGGACAGGGTTAATTGGAGAGCCATGGGAGAGGCCTTTGCCCTGCAGCGGCCGTAGTCATGCTGATGATGATGATGACTGTGCACGCGCCTCCTTTCATGAGTAATTCGTACCATTCCTGCTTTTGCTGCAAATAGGCGACAGCATGTACAGAAAAATAAAATATATGTAACCAGTTTTTCCTGTTGTAGTCATCAAGCTGACTCTCCTGGTACAAGCGCTGAGGTGAACAACCCAAGGATGCCCAGTCGTCTTCCCGATGAAGGAAGAGCTGAACAGAGCTATAAAAGCCTAATGACCCTGCTTATAGGAATATTGGTGTCCTTAGAGCTGGTGGGTCTCTAAGCCCAAAGTAGTGAAGTCTCCTACGACCACCAATTGCGTCCCAAAAATACGACTCCAGGCGACAGCCCCATATAAGAAACGGAGCAACCCACTGTGGAAATGCTGCCGAAATTCGCTTTCTTTGTCCGTGCAACACCATCTAATTAAAACTGTCTCGTAAAATAGGCGAAATGTAATAAAAGAAGAGGCAGAATTTATACTATCGCGGTGCAGGATGTATCGGAACGAGAAATGTCTGGTTATGCGTTTATTAACGCCTGACTTGCGCATTTCTTAACGACTGCGGAGCAAGGATAAGGTTCGAGTGGTCTTACTTCACATTTCACCTCTAGCTCATTGGCCTTACTAGGGACTTTTTTACCGTTTAATATATTCTTCTTATTTGGTTTCAACACAGCAGTTTGGAATCATGACTACAGGGAATATGTAAGGTGAGACTTTTATATCTGAATCTTATAATAAATGACGCGCATTATCATGTAGAATCCACATGCAGTGACCGCGCGTTGCGCTCGGCGGCCATAAGGGAACTAGATAGCAGCCACGGGTATCCGATTAATAAGCCGATATGTGCTAATTATATTTCTGGTTTGGTTTATGAGGATTTAACGTCCCGAAGCGACTCAGGCTATGAGGGACGCCGTGGTGAGGAGCTGTGAAAATTTCGACCACATGGGGTTCTTTAACGCGCACTGACATTTCACAATACGCGGGCCTCTAAAATTTCGCCTGCATCGAAATTCGACCGCCGTGGCCGGGATCGAACCCGTGTCTTTCGGGTCAGCAGCCGAGCGCCATAACCACTGAGCCGCCGTAGCACCCTTAATATATTTCTATTTTTTCACTTTAAGTTGTATGTTTAAATCGTGATCTTCAGGGGTGTATAGATTGGAGGCTAAGCCAATTTGCAGAACTTGTCAAATTGCAATTGGTTTCAAAATATTCATATATTAATCCTCTGCTTTTCAATCAGTCTTCGAAAGACTAAAATGGTGGCCACCCTTGCCATCTTGCGAATGTTCAGTGGAGAAGGTCATTAACTGATCTTTGTTCACGTTGTGTTTAATAGCATCATTCGTAAATACGAATATCTCTTCTTTATCGTATACGTCTCCAATTGATTAAATAGCCGTCTGATAACGAATATATGTGAATAACCTGAATAGACATCCAGTCTGTGAGTTTCGTAGTACATCCCGTTAGATCCTCTCGTTTACATACTACTATTTACTTTATAGTGTTCGGTAATTTTGGTCGCTACGGGTTGCTACAGCAGTTTTAAATGTGTGCGTTGCAATTTGTTTCTGTAATAGTTCACTACGGCGCAAAACAGACTGAAGTTAACAACTACCGCTCGAAAAGTTCGTCTTAAAAAAGTACCACTAATCCTACACTTATCATACATGTTGTCTCCGCCAGGTATAGTGCCCCAAGTCGAAAAACGCTCTACCTTAGAAGCCAAACGTTGTTTAATTTAGCATGCAACGTCACATTTTGCCTTAGACGGCAAGATTAAAGATTTTATTTTTATCGAGGAAATCTCACTGACAGTTCGTTCGATCGGTAGACACCTAAGCACGTGTTATTAGCGAAAATCCTACACGTTGCTGCAATCACAGTGCACCAAATAAACATGGGAAAAAAAGCTTCGGAAAAGTAGTAGAAACAATTTCAATCGACAAAATCTCCCACCTCTGATAGAAAGAAAACGGCTGGCTTGAATAGAAGAGAAATTTCACGGTAGTGTAAAAGGCAAGGAGTACGACAGGCAGTGAATGAAAAAGATCGCAAAAACGTCCCGATTTCCGCGGGGCAGTTTCCGAGCCGTTCAACTAATCCGTGCGGATGCTCTGCGCTTGCTTGTTGTCTTCTCTGCTCTCGGATGTCAACGACGGTTAAGCTAAAATGAGGGGAAGAGAGAAACGCAGTGCGAGAAAGAAGAACTTTTCACGAATGGGGCTCCTGTTGCGGCGCATGGACTTCCACCGGATCGCCTTCGGGCTGCCTTCGTCATCGTCTCGATTTGGAAGCCGAACAGGCCGCTCAAGTCGGACGGTGTGATTACTTGAGGATTGGGGAGGAACAGATAAAAGGATGTGACAGGATATGAGATTCAACGCTAGATATCTACTCAGACTCTGCCGCTGCCGGACGGGGCAGTTGGGAGTGCGTCATCTCATCTCTCGTCGCCATGATCGCTTTTCATCGGAGCAGTAACGGCGCTGACGGAGGGCTGTCTAGGTCTGACGTGGACCGGGACGGGTAGATGACATGAATGTCACTAAGGAGTTGCATGCCTAAACTGGAAATCTGTTGCCTGACATTGTCATTTGCTATTCTCACTGTATATGCATCGCTTTGTTTTCAAGATCGACTGAGGGAGAAACATAAACCTTCTCATCATAATCCGAAACACTCTGTAGCGTTCTGCGACGGGGTCAACATAAATATTCACGTCATCAAAAGTCTCACAATAACTAGATGAAAATAATATTCTCGGGATACAGGGGTGATAACGAGTCCCACACGGATATTTATTGAAGGTCGTTATCATCAGAATAAGCAAAGGAAAGTGATGCAACGGCAAGAACGATGAGATTATCTTACAGGCAGAAGTGCGCGTAACTAACGGCATCTGGTGCAGTAGAATGAATTCGCTAGTTCTTATTTTTTTTCGTTGAACAAAAATCTTGAACACAACTAAAACTTCGATTCCCGTCCTTCATGATGCCTGTTGTTCTCAATCTTGCAGTGGCGCTAACTAGTTATTTGAGTCCGGATTTTTCATTCATTCACGAGACCTCTTGAACAAGCTGTGAATGTGCATTATGGTCACGAAGCTGACGTGAGATGCCCCTTTAATGCAGAAACACCTGCTTTGCGTAACGGTGTCTGTTCATTGGTTTAATGCTACGAAACTTTGAGGCCAAATTCTTAGCTGTCTTCTCTAATATAGTATTCATTACATTGATTTTTGTTTACCTTTCTTTTTCATGCAGTATGCACTATTCACGGCAAAAGTTTACGGAATGCGTGTTCACAGAAAAAAAAATGGCAGCTCTACCTCGCAACTGAGTCGCGTTGCATTAGTAGTAACGTATAGAGCAGTCATGTTCCCAGACGTCATAACAAATTTCAGGCGACCGAATAACGCGACTGCGCTGAAAAAACTTTTTCCGGCCACTTTCACCTCGTGTGCTTTTTCTGCGGGTAGTACAATCCCCTCCTATGTCTAAAACGTAATGTTCAGAGAGCAAAACTCAACCGATATCCTTGATTAGAAAGAGAGTAAAGTGTAATGAGGGGAAACGTGTGGTGGTCATCCGGAGGAAACGTGGCTCTGGGCTGCTACTCCACACGAGAGAAAGGGGAAGAAAAGAAAGTGAAAGATAAAGTGCAAATAGAGAGTTATGATGTCATAATAGAACACAACTGACAGCCCAATGAGAAGCTGTCCAGCTTGGAGATGGACGACCAGTGCAAGCTGGAGAACCGGACTACGCTGACGGCAGCAGCTTTAGGAGTCCAGGACGGGGAGCCACACACCGGACGGGGAAAATCTTCCTTTATTGAAGCAAAAAAAAAGCTTTCTGTGATCATGATCAGCATCTCAAAGAAAGTAGGAAGAAGGCTTTCAGCCGAAGTGCGAAGCGCAATAATTTCTTATTGAGCACTGTACTTGTCTTCCTTCGAAGCGCTTCACTGCAGCGCTGGCCTAGTGGTCTGAGCATCAGCCTGTCATGTGGGAGGTGCGGAGTTCGATCCCCAGCGCCGCCAGGCACCTACCAGTGATACAATAGGTACAAGCTTTCCCCTGGTCTAGTGCCTGCCTTATTTAGGGCGGAATGCTTGAGAAATGGGTCTTTGACTCCACCTTGAGTAGAAGAAAATACCTTCTGCCAAGGCACCATTTGGCCACTGATGCCCTTGCTCCATAAAAGTCCATAATCATTATCCTTCGAAGCGCTGTTCTTCATGCCACCTCGAAGTTTCATGCCCCTCTTTTTTTTTTGTCTATACCGATATCTTTGTCGTGCTGCCCGGATCAAGTTTTTAACCTACACAGCAGTACTTTAATGAACAGTCAGATGAGCATTAGCTAATCGCAAAGAAAAATCAATTTTTCGTTTTTGTGGACGTTATGATACGGCGCGACTTTTTTAGTAACTCTCCGAGATTCCTCGCCTTCTAAGAGACCGTATACAGTCATTACGTCAGACACTTTTCCTTTGTTTTCTATTTTAACCTTAACCTTTTTGTATCAACGGTGCGCTCAGTTCCCAGAGCGAATATTGATTGGTTTCGGGAATTAAAGAATGCGTGCACTTTTCACTCGCAAAAAAAAAAATTGCCACATACAGGAAACACGCCAAAACGGGTGGGAGTTGATGGGAAGGAAGGCGGGTTGGTTTCATTTTGCGAAGCCATCGATGCGGGAAGTGCAAGCGTTACGTTTGCTGCCCGGTTGCCTCGAATACTGAATAATGTCACTCGCTCCGTGCTCCAAAAAAAAGCAGGAAAAATACAGCAATGAAGGATCTCGTTCCAACCGAACACTATCCCCGTGCAAGTTTCATTCCAGAGATCGACATCGTTTCACCGTCCTTTGGCAGATTGGTGCGGCGCAGACTCACTGTAAACACCAATGTTTTTTCCACGGAAAGGTTACGAACGTAGATAAGTGCGGAGTAAAAAAAAAGCGAAGGAAATTGTCTACTTCAAACATTGCTTGGTGTCAAACTAGCAAAGCAGCTCAGATCTAGGCACATCGTCTTCTGTGGTTTCGATTCGTGCTCGTCGAATATTTTTTTTTCACAAAATGGTTCATTGCTGTAGTCGTTTTCCGTGTGCAGACGAAGTGGCAGCTTGTCGCGCGAGCCCGAGATTTTTTCTAAATGTCTTCTTTTTCAAGTTTGCATCGTCCTTTAAGTCCCCCTAATTTATGTAATTTATCTTATATACCCCGCCAGTGAACACACCTGAGTTGGCGGTCGATATTAACACAATCGGCACTGTTTTCACTTTGGCTGTGTTTGGTGCCCATTCGGTGACTTCACCATCACCATTTATTGTTCCTTAAGGGCCCTGGGTGGGACATTTCATTAGAGAGAGGGGAAGCAAGAAAGTTTGTTCGTGGCCATGTTTTAATACATTAAAAAGCAAACAAAAAGGCATGGCAACGTGATACGTTACTATAGAACCGTGCGTAACGAAAGTACAATGCGAAAAGCAAACGGACGACAGGAACACTCGTGCGAATCATGTCCTCATGCGTTTACAAAACAGTTTTTACAAGCGCAATACGTACAAAATAGTATGCTGGCACAGAACAAAAGGCAGTACATAAATGGCAATGAAAAACAATAACAGACGAAAATTTTAGTTTCAGACCAGAGTCAAGCAGAAAAACAAAAAACTAAAACTTACAGATGTTCAGCGGTATAGTTTAGCAAAATTAGTTGATACTAACTGCCTTAATTTGGAATTGTCGCGTTCATGGACGCAAGATTTAGGATTCAAATTTCATTCATCAATAGCCAAGGGCAAGATTGACTTATTCGATGAATTTGTAGAGTAGATATACGCTGCACACTCAGATCTCTTGTAGTTCCACCCGTATGAACATCGCATCGGCTTTTCAGTTTTCTGAGTTAAGCTGGGTTATAATACAGATTAATCATAGCCGCGATGTCTTTCTTCGATGAGCTAATGAGTAGAGGTCAATGGAAGATTTCAAGGCACTAACGCTAACACGTGTATCATATGTTGAGTAAATGAAGCAAGACGCCCAATTCTGGATGCTTTCGCATAATTTGATTAGGTAATGCTGATGAGGACTCCATATTGCGCAGCTAAATTCAAGTTTCAGTCCAACGCATCCCTCATAGGCGAGTTTTTTGATGTAACTGGCAGATAAAGAATGTCTAATGACGCCAAGCGTTTTAGATTTGTCAGCCGCAAGTTTTGTGATATGTTCAGACCAGCTCAGTTTGTCCGCGATAACACCGCTTAGATATCGGTACGATTAAACATCTTAAATCGTCATAGAGTTTGGTGAGGGCGAGTAATGCAGAGTAGAATGTTTCGAGACACTTGCATACTCTGGCATTTGGACACATTCAGCTTCATAGCCATGGGGCACACCTGGTTTCTGTTATACTGAGGTTGTTCTGCAGGAGTGACCGGTTAGAGATAGTAGTAATGCGGCGATAAAGTGCACAATCGTCAGCGAAGAGGCGAATTGTAGATGGCGTGCTTGTAGGAAGGTCTTTGATAAAAACCAAAAATAAAAGTGCTCTGAGAGCAGAGCCTTGTGGTACACATTAAAGAACATTGGAGCTTCTGGCTCGATAGTTCCCAATAACAGTAAACAGAGTACGCTCTAAAAGGAAAAAGGGAATACATTGCAGTATTAATGGATCTAAGGAGAGAGATGAGAATTCAGCTATCGGACGTTGGAGTGGGACCCGGTCAAAGGCTTGACAGAAATTTCGATAAATATTATCAGTTTGAAATGAAGAATTCAGGTTGAGCTGTATGTCCCTGATAGACACATACAGCTTGGCATCACAGCGAATTTCATAGCGGAATGCATGCTGGTTGGCAAAAAAAGGAAGTTTTTGTTCAAGTGAAAAGCGACTTGTGAGTCTATGTTCCAGAGAGAGAGAGAGATAAAAGTGTTAGAGGAAAGGCAGGGAGGTAGACCAGAAGAATGTTCCGGTTGGCTACCCTGCACGGGGGAGAGGGATGAGGGGGGCGTAAAAGAATTAGAAGTAGAGCAATGCAATCCGTAGCAAGCACGACAGGCAATGACATACGCACTGTAAGGCACAGGCTGCGGCAGATGTGGCCTGCACACCTCGCGGGCAAGAAATACATGGTTATGAAATTGGGTGATAGTGTGATGGATCAGAATGATCGCTTGCCTTGAAAAGTTGTACAATCTTGCTTAATTTCCAACCATTTGGGATTGAGCGACTTGAAATTGATTGGCTAAAAGTTATTTTTAATATCTGGCTTGAATTTTTTTTACTGCTTTTTAGAAACTTGGCAGAGATCTCGTCAGGCTCGAGAGGGCTAGACGACATCAGGGTGCCAATACGTTTACCTTTGCCTTCGGTGGAAATAGAAGTTGGAGGCATCAGGCTAAAAGTACCATTGGAATAGTTGGGTGCATTAAGGGCTGGTTCTCGAGTAAAAACTGATGATAAGTATGTATTCATTTCGTCACCACAATAATCACCGCGGACGTGCGAGCTATTTCGGTCACGCAAAATAATATTTTTTGGCGAGTTATGGTTTGGTAACAGAATCTTCCAAATTTTGGGAAGTTATTTCTGATATTATGCAAATAATTACTGAAAAAATTATTTTTCTTGCGCCTCAAAATATTTGTATAGCAATAGAGGCATTCGAAGTACTTGCCACCTTTTAAATCAGAAGTTGAAGTTTTCGCTTGCCGGAAAGTCATTTCTTTTTCTTTAACAGCCTTCGAAGAGCATTAAAAAACCAATGCTTATTAGCATCTTGGCGAATGTAGACAAGAAGAACAATTGATTCCATGAGCGATATCATATTTTGCTTGTAAAGCAACCAGTTACCCTTTACTTTTCGGGGATGGACAGACTCACTTAAGTGGCAAAGACATGCTTCCAGGTCCTGGTTAATTTGCGGGTTTGTCGGCTTTGTTGTAGTCTCGAAATATTTTTATGATAACTTGCGGGAACGAATGGCAAAGGACAAAATTTAAAGAAAATGGCAGGTTATGATCATTAAGGACACTAGTATACGAGAAAGACTTAAACAACTCGAGTTTCAAGACAAATACAAGCTAAAAAATATTGGTACCAAACATTGGAGGTTTTAACAGACTGAACCAGATTGATAGTAAGAAATAATGAATTTTTCTACTTTTTTTTATTTAAAGTGAATAATCGAACATCCTGGCCTGGTGTCGGCTTATTCAGAGAAATGCATGAAAAATGGGTCTTTGACCCCATCTCGAGCAAAACCAAAACACATTGTGCCATGGTGCTCTTCGGCGGCAGACGCCCTTTCGCCATAAAAATTCACTCTCATCATCAACATCATCATCACTTTTTTTTTAATGCGACGTGTTGGTCTTCGTTTCACCAGGGGATGAATGAGAGACAGGAGGTTGAGGACGCGGAGGGGATGGTAGGAAAGAGCGAAATAGAATGTCTTGGTGCCATATGAAACGCTAGCCCACACTATAGCCTTCGCGCTTGCATTAGTTCGCAAAATCAACTCGTGTATATTTAGTATACGTTTGTCTCCAAGCCTACAGCTTAACAACTGCTACCTACGATGCTCACCTTAAATGCTATCTTTGCTTTTCATCTCTGTATGCCAGATTTCCAGCACACTTTCGGGAGCGCGCTTTTCGATGCACCCTTTTCGACGCTTTTCTCTGTCTTTCTGCCTTCCGTTCCATTTTAGATCTCTTTTTTTTCTACCCAGACTCTCCACATAACTGAAGCAGCCACTAAACGAATCGCCTCCTCGTACTTGAATATCCGCCCATCTATATATATGGACGCATCGCCCGGAGCCTTCTTCCTCAGTTTCCGGTGCCGTGCTTCCGCACCGATTTCTCGTTGCGATTCGCGAAGTAAAGCTACATATATGTGCGCGTGTGTGTTTGTGTGTTTCTCCACCCGCCATCGTCTCTCGTGTTTCTATTTTTTTTAAATTCTATTTTCTGCATCTCCTCACTGTTCGGTTCCGTTCCTTCCCCTGCCGTCCTACACAAGCTGACACCTAGTCTTCTGTGCAGAGCTATTCTCATAGAAAGATAAATCAGAATATCATTCGTAATATCGTGCGCATACCAATTCGAAACGAGTTTTTCGCTCTGTATCTCTCTCATCGCCACCGAACAGCGCCGTTTTAGCGGTCGTCCTTTTGCTATAAGCGACTGCGCCTTGTAGGGGGAAACATAAGGAAGAGGGCACAGCAAGAAAGAAGACTCGTAACACCGAGAGTAGTTCCGCGCATAAATCGCACCGCTGAGGCTCAGATGTCATGATAACAAAAAGTGCCTCACCTACGCGCCATTGGCTGCTACCCGTGAAGAAAATGTGCACGCATACAGGCGCAACACGACGGCCGGTCACGCCTGGTTTCAGATGCGAACATGCATCGGAATGGTTCATGTTATTCTGTGGTGCAGAGCACGTCCAAGCTCCACTGGTGTTTAAGCAAACTCTTTTAAAAATCACATTAAAGTCGTTCCAATGTGCTCTTGGTGATACAGGTTAGGAAATATTCGTGTTCGTTTATACGAACTAAAAGACAGAAAATGACAGTCTGCAAAATGTAAAGACCCGCCGCGGTGGCTCAGTAGTTAGGGCGCTCGACTACTGATCCGGAGTTCCCGGGTTCGATCCCGACCGCGGCAGCTGCGTTTTTATGGAGGAAAAACGCTAAGGCGCCCGTGTGCTGTGCGATGTCAGTGCACGTTAAAGATCCCCAGGTGGTCGAAAATATTACGGAGCCCTCCACTACGGCACCTATTTCTCTCTTCCTTCTTTCACTCCCTCCTTTTTCCCTTCTCTTACGGCGCGGTTCAGGTGTCCAACGATATATGAGACAGATACTGCGCCATTTCCTTTCCACCAAAAACCAATTATTATTATTAAATGTAAAGATGACGGATTTGAGTCTTCGCAAGCGCTGTGAACAACTCGTTATTTTCGTTTGAGACTTGCACACTGTTCCTGTAGTGTGCAGCACCCTACAAACTACCATTATGCACCCGTTGCTGCGTCGGAAGTAGCGGTGCATTGCTTCAATTAACATAGTTCTCAAGCAAATTATATTATCCTTCTACAAAGCCCTTCATGAAAATACGAATGACCAGTGCAAGTGGGAGTAAATTACTCCTTCTGCGGTAAAAAAACAAACACCCATCGCACAATTTCCACAATTTCCATTTTCATAAATGCATTTTCATAAAAGCGGCATTAAGTTTCGCGGGCCCTCTAATTTTTTTTATTATTCAACGGTGCTATTCTTAGCGTCGCGGTATTCTTGTTGATTTTACTTCATCCTAGGTCTTCTTCTTCATCTTTGTTCCTCATCTTCTGCATGTAATGTTCACTTCCGCAAAGCTGTCATTTCAACGAGGCTGTTCAAATGAAGTGAAAACAAAAATCAAATGAAAATAAAACATTCTTGTGGATCGAGGAGGCTGCAAGGAAAAACAGCGCGTTGGAGTTTTAGGAAGCCTGCCTGCACAATTTAGAGCGTTATAGAGGGGACAACGTCGGGTACACATGAAGCGCCTGTAAATTACCATGTACTTAGAACTAGAAGATTAAACTAAAATCACACTTATTACATCAGAGAAAATGCTCCGCTTGATAAGAACTTAGCGCAATCCTGATCAAGGTTAAAACAGTCTTGTAGTTAATCTCTTCGCGAGCAACACACAACGGAACTCCGGCAACTGTACAAGATCACTTAACAAGTGGGCCACAGCCTATCAGGCGATTCTTTGCACAGCACCAAAGTGCGAATAAAAGAGCTCGGTAAAAGAAAAAAAAAGAACACTTGCAATGAGTAAACCAGAGAAAATCTTACCTCCAATGTTCTAAAAAATGAATGGGAAAATAACTTTCCGACTCGACACGTACTATACGCCCCCTACTCAAGGACGCCGCAGTACGAGTCGGGATCGCTTCGACTCTGCTAGTATGCCTAATTTTTTCAAGGTAGTACGACAATTATGAGGGCTACCCAGATGAATAAGATATTGTAATGTTCACTTATTACGTTCCAAATTTAAACAATTTTCTACATTTGGATCATCGTTGCATTTGTATTTACGGGCAGACATCTAAAGTGTGTCGTAGATCCTGTGGTATTGTTTGCGCTAGTCTTTTTGATAGGTGAAAAAAGTAAGCAGCTTGTTCAGGAACAGTGCTCTTTATTTGTGCTTAACGAGTTCGTCTGCTACCAACCCCTGTAGGCACGCATCTTGTCTAATTATACGAACGAGATTTTACTGTCAGTCTAATCACAGCTTGAAATTTTTTTAGCAGAGGGGCAGAAAGCAAGAAATATACAAGCAACAAAAATGAATTTACGCAGAATTCCGCTTTCATTTGGCTTCGTATCAAAAGGTGTGCCTCAACGTAGGTATTACTTATCAAGCACCTATTTCTGTGTATTAAGATAGGAAAAAATAACAGGCACCAAAAAAGTCCGAATAATGCTCAACGTTATTCTTAGAAAACATCATATCTTCGCCGCGGCAATTATTGTGTAAAATCAAAAAGCTTTTGTGGAGAAACCTTTAAACTGTCTGACTCAATTAAACCCCAAACGACGTTTGTCAACAAACAGCGATAAAGGAACACACATGGTTAGTTCGTTTTCAGCCAAGCACTACTAGTTTCTACTCATGCCACATCAGTTCAGTAGTAGAATGAGCATAGGTATTTTTTGTAGACCGGTCTAATCCAAAGAAAATAACACAGCCTCTGTAAATATTTCCAGACTTTAAGCATATTTGGAGAAGCAGAAAAATATTTTACTGCATAACCTTCGTCAGTTTTGTGAACAGTATGTATGCTAGTGTCTTTTAGAGGATCTCGGAAGGACGCACAGTTCATTATTAGGAGTTTGAGGCAGCTCCTAGCTTTGTACGCGATGTACAGTGTTCGCGGATGCTGAAGTGGTTGCTTTTCTACTTTTTAATCACTCATTTTTCAGGTAATATTAGCGTCACTGTTTATTTCCCATTGATCGGAGCCACAAAAATAAAAACTCTTTACGCTATACGCTCCTTGGTTTCGATGTCTACTGCCTTCCTTCGAATGCATGTCATAACGTTCCCCCCAAGTTCCTACCATTGTCTACGCTGCTACTAGTGACAAGCAAAACACAGAAATTGAAGTTGCATGCTCATGCAGCATTTATTTGAGGAAGCGGAGCCTAATGATCAACATAATAGCTCTAAGAACAGTTTTTGCTAGTGGGCAGGGGTTTCAATAAGAAAGAAGTTTGGAACATAAGGAGATGACCCAAGAAACCGTGAAGATTTCTTGCGTCGCGTTGTGCCATGCTTGAGAGCGGCACTAGAAAGTTACGCAGTCGTGGCACTCTTTTTTTTTTTAATCTCACTGAGCAGGGCGTTCCTCCCTGACACAAGTACGCCGAGACGCTGTTGTGCATAAGAAACAGTGTTGCAGCTGCCCCTCGCTGTTCGCACTATCACTAATGTCATATCCATTAGGTTTACTCGTTAAGTCAACATCTCAATAGAGTCGCCGACCTAAAACTACTCGTGCAACGGAAAATATGTTCTTGCTGTCCAGAACATTAAAATTTTGCGCTATCGCAAAAAGAATGGATAAAACTGAAAAATTAAGACGTATGGCTGGCTTGAGCATGTTCAGCAACACTTACAACATAGTTGCGTTTGGTTGTTTTTTTTTTGCTTTCGATTGTTCGTTATCCCGGCTCTAGATGAGAGTTTTCAGTAATATAAAAAAGCCACGTACCTTGCGGCACGTTCCGGAATCAGCTTTATCATTGACACAGGGCCCACTTCGAGATATCCTACTGTGGGGCTATGCGCGTAAGGAAATATATGGCTCATAACCGGTCGCTTGGGTGGTATGTCCTGCTGAGTTAATACGTTCTCTGTCTGTGTCATGTTGTGAGGTTTTTCTGCGCGCATGCTTCGGCGATGGTTTATTTATGACGGGAGAGGGGGGCACTTATATGCAGCTGCTTGACATGTATGTTTCGCGTGTTAAGCTCGTGGAGCGTTGCTGCCTCCAAGGAGACTTACCCAAATGTACCCAAATGTACCTAATGTCTCATGAAACTTTTGCGGCAGTTAGTACCCGCTGTATTTCTTCCTTGTAATTTTAGCTCAAGATAATGGAACTGATTGGCATCAGTTTCAAAGTAATTGTGCTGAAGAGAAGGACATATTTGGAACGCAAAAGTCTTGCAGTTTTCTTATTTAGAGTAGACGGTCTTTAGTACGTGATTCATGGCAAGGCCGCATTTCACTACCTTGCTACATTCTAACTCATGATCTAGTTTATAATATAACATTTAGTTGGTGGTTCGAACTGGTAATGCCATGCTCGAGAAGAGATCGGAGTGATAAAGTACAAAACATCGGTCTTTTACTTTTTCTTTACTCTTCTCTTTTCTTCTTTCCATTTCTATTTATTCATTTATCTCGTTCGCTTCCACAATCTCTTTTCCGCCGGCTGCAGTAGCTAAGAAAGACAGTACAGTGACCTATACACCTTTCTACATAATATATCTTCTCCCAAATAACTGTTGACCCGACCACCGCCAACACCATCTGGACAAGGTGGCTCGATCAAGAAGTTTTAGTGAACTAGTGGAAACGGTCTTAGATGTAATGTATGACACGCGTTTGTTGCAAATATTTGTCCCACTTTAAGCCCGAGCTACTAACTCTGTCGATATCCTTACATGTAAGGTTGAATCGTGTTCTCGTCTCTCTAATGAACGTTGGTGTCTTTTCCCTCGTCGGGCGTCGTCCTATTTTATCGGCATTTATCTGTATTTCATGCTCTCGACTTAAATCGAGGCTCTCTTAGACCGGTAATCAATACACCCAATATACTTTTCTATTGATTTCTTTATGGTTACACAATTGTGTTAAAAAATTTGGGCTTATACTTTTGTGTCACAATGCGTAACATTGCTAGAAATTGAAGGCTAGATGAATACCTATACTGTGGTTTGCAGTACTCCTGATGGAGCATATTTGCTGTCGAACGCATGGCCATGGCAAGAGGTACACTTATGTTGGACTGAAAATAAAGCTATCCTTTTGTTGTGGTAGACTTTCAAAGTAATTTACTATGTTTGAAAAAGAGCTTAGCGTGTTACACCAAATTCAAAGCTTTTCTTTAGAAGTCAATAAACATTTAAGAGTTTTTTGGAAAACACAGGCTTACAAGCGCTGAGGTATACCAGAAATATCCGACGCCTGATGCGCTGACAGAGTGGCCGGCATGCTGTCTTTTGCTGCCTGCACCGGCCACTGCACGTGTGTAGCAGGCATTCAATATTATACTGTAGCCCACCCTAGCAGTTCACAGTAAGGCTAAAAATTTTTACTACTCCGCCTGTCTATCTGCTCATATCTATTGTTTATGGAAGTGAACGAATTGTCTCCATTAGCTGGATCTTTGTTGACGCGCCTTTTCTTGAAGAGTGCTGAATATTAGTTAGCTTATTTTCCTTCACAGTACACATTGCGTGTTTTAAAAGAGCACTCCCTAATATTTGCACACTGTGAGCGTAAAAGATGTGGAGAAATAGTTGTAAGTACAGTCCTGTTTTACTGGGAGCAAGGAACTAAGGCCAAAGCGCTCCTTTCTTAGAGAGAGCTATCAGTATAGACAGGAGAAATTGAAGCTTGATAACGTAGTCACCATTGCAGTGTGTAGTACCGACCTAAGCTAGGTCTGCCCTCCGTTGGTTGTGCCTTAAATGATGAAATGAAAACACAGCAGCCAGAATCCTTTTTCGATGTTTCTCTATTTTCAGCGTTCTTTGCCGCAGATTGAAAATATTGTGCCCTTCCTTCAACGATCCCGAGTGGAACTGACATTATTTCGAAACAAATAATAATTTGTTAAAGTACCATAGACAAAACTTGGTTTTGCGAAGCTTTTGCGCGCGGTGCCACCAAGCGGCAATAAACAAGCACGCTTCGATAGGCTTACCGAATTAAGAAGAGCCCTTGCACAGACACTGTGAAAAGATAAAGTAAGCTAATGTAGCCATTGTCAATATCATTGCTGCAGGTGCTACTCGTGTGTGAAGAATTTAATTTTGATCCCTACACTAATCCACTCACCTCAGAATTAATTCCGCCACCCATGAATCAAAACTGAACAGGTGCTTCCCCCTCCCCGCCTCCCGTAGACCAGCTGCTACTGCTGCTTCATAATGTTTTTTATGTAGAGTAGGGCTAGCGGGAGAGAAGAAAAGAGGGAAGAGGCATGCTCTAACACCGCGAGCAGAAAAGTGAAATATTGAATTATTTCTTTCTGGGAGGTGAAATTTGGAGACTTGATCTCGCAATTCATTTTGCACATCGTCGAGCTTTACGATATTAAATCTTGAAACAAGCAACGCAACTCAGGAAGCCAAAAAAACGGCATGGTAACAAACACTTCACAACGCTGTGTGCTATGTCTGTCGATTTTATCTCTTCGCCTTTCTGTATTGACCTACTTGTTTCTCGAACCAGAAATTATTTCACTCTGTCACACCCGCGCATGACGACGACTTCACGTTCACAAAACTTGGTTCTTGCAATTCAAGGAACGCATATGAAGCCGCAAAATTCTGAATTGGTCTCCCTCAAATGAAAACGAGTACAAAGCCCTGAGTGCCCCAAGAATAGTTTATTATCCCTCCAAGCTGTGTTTGCAGACTGCTGAAGCCATTCCCAGTAATGCTGACGTTTAATGGTGCCAGACGAGTTCGCACAATCCTAGGACTCAAATTTTGTTTGCGAATTTGCAAAGTTAATCTCTCTTTCTTTCCTCTTTTACTTTTTATCAAGCATTTTTTTCTGCTCACGTGATTGGTTTATAGCGACAACCCATTACAATATTAAGGAGACGGTCAATTAAGTAAGCAAACACTATACGAGAACGAATAAAGCCTTAGGAACCGCAGAAAGCCTGGAACCACTGAGAATTTCTTCAGAATAAGCGTAGCTTTGCTAGTGCGGGATTGAAGAAGGGGTACAGATCGCTGCACAACTGCTTCGGCCTTTCATCTCCTAGCGGACGATAGCTAATTGATGCCCCGAGGACTTGGGAAGTTAAAGACATCCGCTGCACGAAGGAACCACATCCCTATTTCCCTCTCCTATCTTCTTTAAAATCTTGGCACCAGCCTAAACATGGCCCCTGTTATTTTTTTGTTATTCCTGTTACGACGTGCAAACAGTGCGATCTGATCTTTCGTTTACTAGCTGCGGCAATCTGTTGTAACTTTTGTTGTGCATGGCGCTGGCTCTGAAGTGTCTCTTGTCGTTTCTTGGGCTCTTGATTTCTTTGTGTACTATATGGACTCCACATCAAAGCTCCCAAATTGAGCTTAATGGGCAATGAAATTACGGAGAAATTTTAAAATATGAAACATAACGGGAGTCTCTGACCGGAAGAAGGCCCTGCAAGGCCATAGCTAGAAATTGTAGACTCGCGCATATTTCAACAGCAATTTGTTTATAAACGTAATTTTTTCATATAGCGTTAGATTCCACTGCAAATAATTAATATACCCGCATATATCACCTCGGCAGGCTAGCATTTTTTTTCGTGTTAACGATTTCATTCAAAGGATGCCCCCCAATAAAAAAATATCTCCAAGAATTCTGCACTTTCCCTCATCGCTGCTGCCGGTTCCTTATTGCACAAACTAGAAACAACGTTAGCCTAACTACGACGCCGTTTCTGTTTGTTTGTCCTGCCCGGCGGAAAAAACGAGCGCCTTCTGTGGTGCCGACTCCAGTGGATGAGACCCGGCTAAAGAAACTCAGTAAATGCCGTGATTCTTGTCCTGAGGGCATCGCTGGTCACAGGCTTGCTATAAATAATCATGCCACTTCAAATTTCGGAGAGTATATTTCTATCGCTGTTTAAATGCTGCGACAGTATAAGACAGTATACGTTAAAGTCCTAGCAACAAATTGTGCCAAGGCCGTTTTTCGTGACTTGTGTTACTCCGGCGTTGCCTTTCTTTATGTTTATTGCAATTCTGCAGACATGGTAACTTAATTTGTTTCAGTGGAGAACCCGCCAGGAAAAAGTTTGCGTCAACAACTTAATAGCAAGTCGGTGTGTTCGAACTGCGGTCGGCGATGTGTAAACACTTTGCCTATCATATTGATTTTTTTAGTTAAGAAAACGGAATAAAAAGTGATAAGATACATATAAACACTCTGAATTCCACCCTGTAAGGCTTTCAATTTTTTTGTTTTTAGAACTAGGAATAAATCTAACAGAATTTCAAACATCTGGTTTGTGTCACGCATTCCGTATTGTTTGCTATCACACCAGGAAGTCCGGTCGGCCACAAGTGAATTTGCAGAGCATTCGCAGAATTTCAAAGCAGCGCATTCTGGTTCCTAGGCAGTGAACGAAATCTGGACAACTTCGCATAAAACTGATTATTCCGGTTGACAGTTGCCGGGATAAGCCAGTCTCCCATGTTACTCCGGAAAAGGAAATGGGAGAACTCAAAAGTGGTTTCGACATTCAGCGCATGTTTGTCTGAGAGCTTGACGGTGAACCGATTCTACACGTCGTCACCGCAGTCCAGTTTCTTCTTTGAATACTAGGAAAAAGAATACAAAAAATATTGAAGACAGCATTCGTTTTGTATGCATTGTGCATCACGTCCGGGATGTCATGCCTTTGCTTCCCTTTTTGCTTCCATCTGCTACTTTCATTTCACTCCGCCAACAGCAGTCTCCGGAAATGCAGTTCCAACCCTCCTTAAATGTACTTTTTTTCGACCCCATGATGCCAGCTTACAGTGAAGAAAAAAAAAACAATGGCTGGAATGAATCAAAATGTCGCATATGCGGGCCTGACATCTGTGCGTTTGTAGAGGAAAGCTATGGCTACCCTCAAATTAAGAAGCATGTTTTTTTTTTCTTGTCCTGCTTTGCTTCTTCAATCTATGGCCAGGTTTACTGCGTGCATCAGCCACGACAACGCGTGCTGTTTGCAGTTCTTTCTTAATAGACTCCTCTTCTTTGGAAGCGCTGAAAAGGCAGGGGACGTGCTTTGACGGTGGAGAAAATACTAGAGCAACACACATTCTTTCACGCTTCCCTCCTACAAGGTGTGTTCGAAAACTCAATTGGATTTGCAGCGGAAGGCGGTCTGGAACGCACAAGCGGTACCCTTGATATGTCCCAGGCGGACGTTGCCTTATCATTTGATTCGTATTTAAGCGGCCCTGGGTACCCGTGCACTGCGTAGCTCCATTCCTAGGCAATTTCGCATCCGATTGCTTCCTGATTCCTCTCGCTCATCTGCCATTCTCCTCCTCTTCCTGTCTCCTCCTGCTACCCTGAATTCTGCATGACTTCCACGCTGTCGACGAGGAGGAATGGAATATCTCGGAGGGCACCGCGAGTCTTCGCGTCGAGGTGAGGCGGAGCTGTGGGTCTGCATCGCTTTCCGGCGGAATGCGGACGCGACTGCGTGAGTGTGTTGGAGAGAAGGTGCTGCTTTCCTCGCGATTTCGACCCCTCCCAGCTAGCCGGAGAAATCTGATTTATTCAATCGGGACATAGCGAAACTTCGCTCGTGAATTGTGCACGACTGCAATGTGTCATATACAGTTCCTTGAGGCACTTCGCAGGCGTGAGAGTGCTCTGAGAAGTGTGCCTCGAGGCTAGAAAAGTTTCTTGCTAGAGCAAGGTTAAAGATCGCTTAAGGGGCTCCTTATTTCGTCATTTTCTAGCTCGGAGTCTGAATGAGAAGAGCTGTGCTCTCTGCTAATATGGAGGGTTCACGTTTAGCTCAAGTAGTTAAGCAAAAACTGCAGCAGAGCTCGTTTCCCATAAAGCCATATAATGCAGGAGAGTGGATTGTCGACAGACGAAAATAAAGGACAAGTCAGCTGCGAAACTTACCGCGATGAAGTGCAAACTTTTGCTGATTATTTTTTTTGTAACCCGGTCCCTTTCATAACTCAGTAATCCCTCCTTGCGTAGGTATGGCAGACGTGAGCATCCGCTATAAGGCATACTGCTACGACGCCTTAACAGAGTACTTGAGTACTCTTGATGAAAGTCAGACATTTCCACTGTCAAAACACCTTTGATGTTATGCCGTATACTGCGTGTCTGTACAAGTTGAATAAACTTGTATGCTCTTCGCAACACTCATAAGTTAATTCGGCGCTTCTTTATTCAAATGTGCTGTGCTTAGTTCGTATGAGCGAGTAACATTGCATGCTTTCCCTTCTGTTTTTGTGCTTCCACTACTACTGGGTTGGCAGTATAACACTCTTATCCCTAAATGTCTGGTGTAAGCGTTGTGACCGGAGGGTTATTGGCGGAAGGTGGGTGAAGGAGTAGGGAAGAGAAAGAGAAGGGAGGACGAGGGGATGCGCAGCAACAGCTTCTCTAAACAGCGCGAGTAAATAAATCACGATTCGAAGCTGCTGCCATCGGAGAGAATAGAGGAGTGCGACAGTGAAAAAAACAGGAGGAGGCATGCAGATATAGCCATCCCCCCCCCCCCCCCCCACCCCCCTAGCGGGATGCCGAATCAGAAAGACGATATTTAAAGACGGAGATTATATAAAATTTGAAAGCAAAAATTGGTAGGTGTTTAACCTAGATAAACGTAGAAGACGTGCGAAAGCAGGAGTTCATTCTTTAGTTGGAGGGGACACTTAGGCTCCGCCTTAATTGTATCACGCGATATCTTTAGTGAGTTAATGCCCATATATGCAGAATTCGTCGCTCTCTACTTAAAATTCATAGATCGAGGCGAGTCCTCGAACCACTCCATGTGTAGTGGCACAGCGGTTAAGTGATAAGTTATGCGCCACTTCACTGTCAGGTGGCTGTTCTGTAGCGTAAGCTACGCTGGCCAAGGTTCAGCAGTTTTGCTGGGTCCTGGAGAGTCGTGTTGCGCATGCAAGGCGCACAGCTGGCGCGCCGGAGCCGCCGCCGCGCGCGCCTCGCCGGTCTGAACATTCTCTGGAAACCGCACCACGTGAACAACCGCGTGACGAACCACGTGACCAGCCACGGCGCCACGCCGCCGGCAACTGCATCGCACCACGTGACCGACCCCGCGGCCAACCATGTGGTCGACCCCCCGCACACTAAAGAAACCCCTGTGCCGAGGCTGGGAATCGAACAAGGGCCTTTGGCACTTGAGGCAGAGACGCTACCACTCCGCCACGACGACTCAAGGTTTAACCGTGAATAAAGGCGCATCTACTGAATGCGCGCATTCATATATTAACTCTTCCGAACCAGGTGTCGCCGCACTTACGCTACGTATATCCTGGCCTAACAGAGCTAGGCCATCATCAATTTTTTTTATCACAGCCATTGGTAGGAATTGTGCAACCCAGGTTACTCTTGTCGAGCAACCTCTCGCGCAGCTGGCACAAGCTCCTGCGAGCATAGCCGAGCTTCCCCGAGCAACCCGGCTAAGCTCGGGCAGTAACTCCGGTTGCTAGGTAGCGGCACAAGATCGAAAGAAAGTACTTTGTGTGTATAGTGACAAGATTCTTTGTCGACGTTGCTGAGCGTTTGAGTGCTTTCGCACTAAAATCAAAATCACATTTGTGAATCCGAAATGCTGCTTTAGCTTGTTTGATCGCCTGTAAATATTTTCTTGCAGCCTTCTACCCACATTATAAGGTAGCAAGCGAATATATGCTAGCGCATTGCTTGAACAGTGTGCCTTGTTGACAAAACACCTATGAATAGCATCATCCAGGGAGTTCTTTCAGGAGCCGCTGTCATGAGAGGTAAATAATGGCAATGAAAATTTTATGATATGCCTAAACATGAACGCAATTAATACCTGGAAGTAAAAAAAAAGGCTTTCCGGTCCGTTTAGCTTGAGCCTTCACTTTTGAGCCCTTATTATGAATAACGTTATTCTTGCTACCTTTATCATGCCTTCGACCTTAGTATCTGCCTTGTCGCCTTTCAGTGAGTGGCGCCAGTTTTCCCAGCAGAGGAAGAGAGATGCGATTTATCGCTCTTTCCAAACACCACTGACTCAACCCAGGTAACTCACACGCGCGAAACAGCGTTGTTGTAAAAGGGGCAAGAGGGTAGGGGGGGGGGGGGAGGAGTTAACGTCTGACTGTTTCCATAAAACACGGGTTCGCTATCCCGGCAGTACGACGCGCTTCCAGCTTAGAAACGCACGGCCTGATCACAATGGAATGGGTTTACGAGCAACGGTCTCTACACCTGAGCCGGGGTTCCAGGGGAGAAGTAATAGAGAAAACGTTGATTTCAAAGTTCGGGGAAGTGCATAGCGCTCTGGTGTCTGCAGCTGTCGTTACCACATTTGTTAAACAACTAAAAAGTGAGAATAGAAGGTAGACAAGAAAAAGAAGAGACAGCTGCCAGGATGGCTTACATTTCTCCTTCAAGGTTTCGGCGATTGATAAAGCAACCGGAACAGGAAAAGAGCACACATACGGCGGTAACTTTAATTTGAACCCAAAAATAACAGAGGACGAAGAGGAGTGAAAGACAGCGGCCCGTCATACATACACTGGTCTCGCTGCGTGCGGCCTGTATACCTGCCAGACGCTGCGCAGGTGGAGCGCCACCCCCTGGCGAAGCACATTTGACAGCGACAGGCGTTAACTCGCTAGGGCGTGAACTCCCCGCCAGCTTGCGCTGCTTTGAGACAGGCACCCTGCACAGCTCTTCGTGTGTCTCGTAAGTGCGCCCGCGCGGCTCATCCTGGCGGAAATTCCAGAATGCGCGTACGCGCTCCACGCTGGCTGGGGTCGAGACGGGCGACGTGAAGTGGCTCTTCGTCTGGGGTTGTTTGGCATCCAGTCTCTGTATTCTTTTTATTTGGCACGTATTTTCTTCCCTGCTCGCCGCTTTTCTGGCACTGCGGCGTATTTACAACAACGTTGTGCCTCCAGCCGCGTGAATGCTATGAAACGCCTCTCGCACTGACAAGGCAGCCCGAATGCAATACAGCTTGAGGGATGCCGGAAAATAAACAGCGGCTCGCTTCACTTCATTTTTTTTTTTGTCTTCCTCTCCTCGCTTCCTCCTTAGTTTGCTCAGTGGTTTGTTTGGTGGCTTATTCTCACGCTGGCTGGCCTGCTCGAGAATGCGAATAAAAAAAGAAAAAGACAAGAAAGTATACCCACACGCGCGAGAGACGCTTTAGTAGGCGGCGAAGTAGACACTCCTCAAAGCATCGGAAGTATTTTCGCTTTGCACCTTACGCCTGGCGGTTCAGTTTGTTGCATCCCGTTCAATGCAGGGCTATGGCTCTGAGTAGTCTTGCGGAATGCGCGAAGCTGGCGCAGTGTGAGGTAGCGATTATAGGATCCCGCGAAATCTGCCGCGGCGCAATTGTGAAGGGAGCTGAAAGACTCTAAGGTACCCAGGAAACTGCCTCTCTGGAAATTGGGCCTCATGTTTATAGAGTGCACGAGACAAATCTCTCATCGCGTGCACTTTGGCGAGAAATTAATCACACCTAACTTACTGTGCCACATTTTTCAAGCAATATCGAATAGGTGGCAGCGCTTCTATCAGCGGCTGCCCGTGGAAGGAAACACTTGAGCTACGCGATGCCTCACACAGTAAAATATTGCAATGGGAAAGAATTTTATCATAGCTGCTTTAAAAAGCATAGCTTTTTTATAAAGCATGAAATCCCAATAAATTGTGATTGTGGTGTGTGAAATTTGTAATGGAACACAAAACACAAAAAAGCATGAATGCTTGTGCGAAGAGGTATTAACTTGTAAATTGTAATCATGGGCAAAAAGAAAAGCAAAATACAAACATACAAAATACAAAAACAACTTGATTTTCTAACAATCTTAACTTACCTCTCGAACCGTGCGTTTTACGGTGACAGAAAAAAGGCTAGAATCATCGCAGTACACAAAATTGGCGAGATAAATGTCGTGAAAAGTTATAGGCGAATATCTATTCTCTCGTTTTTTTTTTTTTGAAATGAGACGAAAAGGTTATATTTCATAGATTTCATGCGGTAGTGCGTTTTGTATTTTAATATTTTTGTACATATTGTCGCCGACAAACGTAGGGCGGCACGAAAAGGGGCTTTTTTAATCCGAAGGCCAGAAACCCAGCAGCGCGCGTTCGAACGGGAACGTCCTCTTCTTCGCTCCCACACGAGCCCAGTAATGCCGCTCGGCCGCATGGCGGCGCTCGCAGAATGTGAGCAGTGTGGCATTGCCCCCCTCCTTTCAAGAGGCATCGCCTCGATGCCTCCGGCAAGGGGGATAAAGAGTGTGGAGACACCGAAAGTGCGATGGCGTGTGGTGGCAGCACTGAATGTGAACTCCGGGAGGGGCTAACGGGCGTAATACGGTTTCATGCGGGACACGTGGACGACTTCAGACTTGGGCGGGCGAGAAGACCGGAATACTCCTTGCGGGTACACTTCATAGTTCACATCGCTGAGTTGACGTAGCACCTCGTAGGGGCCGAAGTAGCGCCGCAGAAGCTTTTCAGAGCGACCGCGCACACGTATAGGGCTCCATACCCAGACGTGCTCGCCGGGTTGGTAAATCACCTCCTTGTGGCGGAGGTTCTAACGCCAGGCGTCAGTTGTCTGCTGGTGGCGAATGCGTTGTCGAGCAAGGTGGCGAGCGGCTTCTGCATCGCGAACGAATTGGTCAGCGCCTGGGACAGACGAGGGGGTACAATCCGGGAGCAGCATGGCGTCAAGCATGGTCAGGGCATCTCGGCCATACACCAAACGGAAAGGGGTGAAGCGCGTCGTTTCCTGCAGGGCGGTGTTGTACGCAAACGTGATGTAGGGAAGCATTTCGTCCCAGTTGCGATGGTCAGTGTCGACATACATAGACATCATATCTGTGATGGTCTTGTTCAGCCTCTCAGTAAGTCCGTTCGTTTGAGGATGGTAAGCAGTCGTTTTTCTATGACTGGCGCCACTAAGACGGAGGACCTCGTGTGTAAGAGCCGACGTAAACGCGGTTCCCCGGTCAGTTAATACAACCACGGGGGCGCCGTGGCGAAGCACGATGTGGTGAACAAAGAACTGTGCAATTTCAGCCGCGGTGCCACGGGGAAGAGCCTTGGTTTCACAATAGCGGCTTAGGTAGTCCGTGGCAACAACAATATACCGGTTTCCCATGGAGGACACCGGGAATGGGCCCAGTAAGTCCATGCCGACTTGTCGGAATGGGATTTGCGGTGGATCAATTGGCTTCAGAAGGCCGGCCGGTTTTGTCGGTGGTACCTTCCGTCGTTGACACTCACGGCAGGTTCGAACGTAGCGTTGGACGACCGCAGCAAGCCGTGGCCAGTAGTACTTGTGGCGGAGGCGTCCCAATGTTCTGGAAAAACCGAGGTGGCCAGAAGAAAGGTCGTCGTGGCATGCAGCGAGAATTCCTTACGAAGCACGGTTGGGACAACGAGGAGATACGCAGTGTCGGTCGGACCGTAGTTTTTCTTGTAGAGGACTCCATCTATTAAGCAAAACGACAAAAGTCCGCGCGAAAAGAGTCTGGGCGGAGACGGAGCGGATCCTTCGAGGTACTCGATTAGAGGCAGCAGTTCACAGTCGGCCCTCTGGTGGTGGGCAAGGTCGGATGTGGTGACAGCGCCGAGGAAAGCAGAATCGTCGTCGGACTCATCTGGTGGGCACGGAAGAGGAGCTCGGGAGAGAAAGTCTGCATCGCTATGTTGCCGACCCGACTTATACACGATGGTGACGTCGAACTCTTGCAACCGAAGGCTCCACCGTGCAAGTCGCCCCGATGGATCTTTGAGGTTCGCAAGTCAGCACAAGGAGTGATGATCGCTGACGACTCGAAACGGGCGGCCGTAGAGGTATGGACGAAATTTTGTGATTGCCCACACAACAGCGAGACACTCCTTTTCCGTTGTGGAATAATTCACTTCGGAACGGGACAAAGTGCGACTTGCGCATGCGATCACGCGTTCCACACCGTCTTGCCACTGCACAATCACCGCACCGAGGCCCACATTGCTGGCATCTGTGTGCAGTTCCGTGTCGGCCTGCTCGTCGAAGTGGGCAAGGATAGGCGTAGATTGGAGGCGGGCCTTAAGCTCTATGAAAGCTTTTTCCTGATCTTGGCCCCAGAAAAAGGGTTCGGAGTCTTTTGTCAGGCGAGTCAGTGGCTCTGCGAGCTTGGAGAAGTTTTGAACGAACCTCCGATAATAGGCGCAAAGCCCCAGGAAACGCCGCAAGCTTCGTTTATCTGTTGGCTGGGGAAATGCAGCAACGGCGGCGGTCTTTTCTGGGTCGGGGCTAACGCCCTGAGCGCTCACAATGTGGCCAAGAAACTTGAGCTCCCGAAATGCGAAGTGGCACTTTTCAGGCTTGAGAGACAGACCCGCAGAACGAATTGCTTCGAAGACGGCACGCAAACGTTTCAGGTGCTCCTCGAACGTGTCGGAGAAAATCACGACGTCGTCGAGATAGACAAGGCAGGACTGCCACTTCAGGTCAGTTAGTACGGTGTCCATCATACGTGGGAACGTCGCAGGGGCTGAACACAAGCCGAAAGGAAGCACCTTAAATTCGTACAGTCCGTCAGGAGTAACGAAGGCGGTCTTTTCTCGGTCACGTTCGTCGACCTCGATTTCCCAATAACCGCTACGAAGGTCGAGTGACGAAAAGTAGGTAGCATGGCGGAGGCGGTTTAATGAGTCATCAATGCGCGGCAGTGGATAGACATCTTTTTTGGTAACGTTATTGAGGCGTCTATAATCTACACAGAACCGTAGGCTGCCGTCCTTCTTTGCGACGAGAACAACAGGTGACGCCCAGGGGCTCGTCGATGTTTGTATGACAACGTCGTGGAGCATTTCGGCAACTTGGCGGCGGATAGCATCGCGCTCCTTCGACGAAACACGATAAGGACGCTGACATAGCGGTCTTTGGTCACTGTCGACGATAATACGGTGCTTAGTTATTGGCGTCTGGCGAACCTTGGATGTTGATGCAAAACAGTCGCGGAAAGAGTCAATAGGGCTTTCCACGCGGCGTTTCTGATTGGTCAGAAGGTCAGGGTTCACGTCGGTCCTAATGGCTGTTGCAGTGTCCTGTTCAGCTATTTCGGGGCCGTTGTTGATAAGGCACATTGGCCGGCATGCTCGCCAAGTTCTTCAAAATGGGCAATCACCGTGTTTTTCGTCAAATGTTGGGGTTCACAACTAAAGTTGGTCACTAAGAGCGTGGTACGCGCGTGAACAAGGTCGACAAGGGCGCGAGCAACGCAAACTTGCCGAGACAGTAGCAGCGACATATTCGCTTCGGCAATGCCCCGAGTGCCGGAGCTGGTATCACACTGGACTGTGACAAACTTGCTTGCTCTCAGCGGTATCGTTGTGTGGTCATCAGAGATGCGTAATGGTGCTCTGTGCGGCTCGGGGTCGGTATCAACGGCTCGCTGTGTCGAAAACGATACCAATTGCTCGTGCAGGTTAATGACCGCCCCATACTCTTTAAGGAAGTCCATGCCGAGAATCAGTTCTTTAGAGCACTCTCGTAGCACGGCGAAGGAGCCAGTGAAAGTTGCACCGCGGATCTTTATACGGCTGGTGCAGACGCCAACCGGCGTTACCACATGGCAACCAGCTGTGCGTATCTGCGGCCCATGCCAAGGTGTTAGACCCTTTCTGAGGGTTGCGGCTAGGTTACTACTCATGACAGAAAAGTCGGCTCCGGTATCGACGAGTGCAGATACGTCATAGCCATCGGCGGCAACAAGAATTTCGGCGGCGGAAATAATTGTTTGACAATTTGTCGGCGAGGTTTTTGGTGCCGTCGTCAATGGGGTCGTCGCTGAGGTCGTCGGTGAGGTCGGCGGTGGGATTGTCTTTAAGGTCGGCGGGTGGGGTCGTCGCATAAAATCGTCGGATGGAGGCTGTTCACTGTCTGCGGCAGCGGCGGTCCTACCCCCAGAGGACGCCGTCTTCAGTTTTCCCGGCGGGGAGACGTGCCTCTGAATTGGCCAGATGATGGTGCATGACTGGGTGGAGGAACTCGTCTTGGAGACGGCGACCTAGACTGGCGTCGTGGAGGCGTTGAGGGCAGCACATTATCGGCCAGGTACTGCTCAATGTCTCGCGGTCTCTCACCATTGCGCGGTCGAGGTGCGCTAGGTGGAATTCCTCTTAATCCCATCCGCCGGTAGGGGCAGTTGCGGAGGATATGACCGGGCTCCCCGCAGTGGTAGCATAGTGGCCGGTTGTTGGGTGTGCGCCACACGTCAGCTTTTCGAACAGGGCGCGGGTCACGCAGCTCGGCGGAGGGAAAGTACCCCTGCGTTTGTTCGGCAGCAGGGCGGAACGCATGTGGAACTGGCGCAGGTCTCCGCAGAGCTTCACTGTAGCTCATGATGTACGGCTCCGGCTGCGGTGTCCGTAGGGCTTCGTTGTAGCTTCTGGCGTACGGCTCCGGCTGTGGTGCCGGTGGTGGCTGGACTGCTCGCCGAATTTCCTCGCGGACGGCATCGGCTACAGCTGCAACACTGGCAGGTGGAGCATCTAAGCCGAGGTTGCGCAGTTCTTCGCGAACTACACTCCGCACAAGCTCCCAAAGAGCCTCGTCCCCGGCGGCTGGCAGGGACGCACAATAGTTGCTGGCCGCAACACTTCCCGGACGACCGTACTGCGCACTGCGTTCTGTAAGGAACGTTCCATGCCTGTGGCTTCTTTAGCGAAGTCAGCGACGGTTCTTGGTGGGTCGCGTATGAGGCCAGCGAAGAGCTGCTCCTTCACACCACGCATGAGGTGGCGCACCTTGGTAGCCTCTGGCATGGCAGGGTCAGCCCGATTGAAAAGACGTGCCATTTCTTCATTAAACATAGCGACGCTTTCGTTCGCCTGCTGTGACCTGGTGCGAAGGGCGAGTTCGGCATTTTCCTTGCGTGCGTTTGTGCTGAAGGTAGCCAGCAACTGACGGCGGAACGCTTCCCAGTTCGTAAAGGATGCCTCATGGTTCTCGATCCATGTCTTCGCAGAGTCTTGGAACGAGAAATAGACGTTTCGTAGTTTTCGGTCGTCGTCCCACTGGTTAAAAGTGGCCACACGGTCAAAGCTGGACAACCAGTCCTCGACGTCCTCAAACCGATCGCTGTGGAAGGATGGTGGTGAGCGAGGGGTGAGAACTACAACGGGCGGGACAGTGCCGGAAGGCTGGCCTGTCTGACTGCCTGTAGTAGACGTCATGGTACGCACCGGTGTCGTCAGTGGCTGACACTCAGGTTGCAGGCCTCGCAGGCGGCGGCTCGCTTTGTGGACGGGTGTTGTGTCCAAGCGTCGCTGATCAGCGTCGGAGTTGCCCTCGGGGTGAGCGTTCATGGAACGATACCCAGCACCTCCACCAAAATGTCGCCGACAAACGTAGGGCGGCATGAAAAGGGGCTTTTTTTAATCCGAAGGCCAGAAACCCAGCAGCGCGCATTCGAACGGGAACGTCCTCTTCTTCGCTCCCACACGAGCCCAGTAATGCCGCTCGGCCGCATGGCGGCGCTCGCAGAATGTGAGCAGTGTGGCAATATTTTTTAATAATTTTGGATGACGGCGAATTTTTTATTGTTTGCCTTGTTGAACACCTACGGTGACTAGTCTTATACTGCTGACTCTAGGATGCTGAAGAGTTGCGTAAAGAATCTTTACTCCAAAGGACCATTTAAAGTTGTCTTTCTAACCGCTCGGGAAAATAAACGAATTGCCTTGAAATGAATCGAATTAGCGCTGTTCCCAAATCAGAAAATAGCTACCGCTACGTTTCAAAATAACTTGGGTAGTGTTGAAGATTTTCACATTTTGGCAACGCCAATGTTACGACGTGTTAGCGGTATTTCACATACAGTGCATTGTGTGGAATGTCTAAATAATTCAGATGCATTTAGAAAGCGAAGTAGACTTCTGAATTGATTTGTTTCCGAAATATATTCAATTTATTCGCAGCAATCGCACTGCAGTGAAGGCACACTTCTTAAATAATTTTCAACCGTTTACTGACTGTTCTGTAACAAAAAAAAACACAACGCTAAACGACAAAACTACCTTTACATACATTCGCAGGACAAAATTAAACTAACCGCCGGTGGTCAGAGACTAGGTAAAGAATGAGATAAAGCAAATATAATAAGAGACAAGCGTGGGCACCATTTTTCATGAAATCCTAATACTGCCGGTAAGCCCACGCCCTCTGAGGGCCTAAAGAAACTTTCTGGCCGTCACCTTTCCGCTACAGTTTTTCTTTCTACTTTTTTGTTGGTCGTCCTGCGAGACATTTTGTTTCTTACTTTTCCCTGTGCATCTAGGAGCATGAATTTTGAGGCCCACCCGGCAGTGATCGAGGCTTCTGCCATTGTGGATTGACACTGACGACCGCTCTTAAAATGAGGCGTGATCAGATTGCCCCTCACGAGACCGTGGCAGCCGGAGTGCTCGAAAGAGGGGAATGTGGTGGTGGCATAAAAGCTTGCGCATCGAAGCACGATCACCTTTGAACTGCTCTGTGGAGGCGAAAATGCGCTTGTGAAGGGTGTAGTTGTTCCCATCCCCTGACTGTTCGTCCTTTCCTGCACTGGATATCGTGTTTTTTTATTTATTTGTTTAGTGGACCACTAAAAGAGTGACACACTGCCGGATCTCGGGTGCAATGCAAGCAGTGTCCCGAATGCATGCAATTTGTTCTCACAATGACAAATTTTCCGTTGCGATGCTGATCACTGAGTCAGGATAGTCATCTGAGTTAAATATAATGAAGCGCAGAGAGCTCTAATCAGCAGCAGGTCACCGGCATCTGCAGTGTTAGCAGAAATGAATTATTGTTTGATTGGTCTATACTGGCGGTGGCGTGCGCGGTTAATAGCCGCCGGCACTTTTGACTGTCAGCTTGCTTAGTGAATACCATAATTGCATGGCAAAAAAGAAACTGTTTTGGAAGACGTTTTGCACTTTTTTCTTCGGCAGATGGAACCGTAGCCGTGTTACTCTGTCTGGCATTCACTGACATAAAACTTTCCCCCATGACATATCAGCTACGACTGCTATTTCGATGGAGCTCAATAATTTGCTTCAAAATTGAAACACGCAGTCAATTAGCTATCGCTCGATCGATCAATTTATCGATACCAGTTATACGCAAGACTGTAACTATTCAACTTCAGTTCATGCATGTGCTCTTCTCTGCAACAATCACGGCGCTCGTAAACACATTTGCTGAGATGTCAGCTCTAACTTCCCTCATATGTGCACAGTTTTAGAGTATATCTTGATAATCCTGGTGCCTTCGCCTATGTGTATATTTAACACAACTGGCGCACATGCCTGTTTTGACTTCTCAATTTTCTCGAATGTGTCCCTCTGTTTCAGCGAATAATATGCTGACATGACCCGTAGAGAAAGCGACCCACGGTGCGAATCTACATAAATAATACGCGCACTTAATTCCGAGTAAATCCCGTAAGCTGTAAGATTGTTCTTCCCTGTCCTTCCATACTGTCCTTCACATTTTTATGAGCCTCTGTGCATGGTTTAGATTAATGTCTTCCCTCCGTGTGTTTCCGACCTCCTTGGCACGAGATGGCTTGCAGAGCCCTCTCCATATACAAAAAACTTTCTTATTTCTCTTGCTTTCACCCCCGTCCAAACTTTGTAC